>JAHBCN010005945.1:40000-51849 GCA_019359885.1 Listronotus oregonensis | reverse complement strand
TGGGGGTTCGTTCGGTTCTTTGCCCTTATCTTCCATATCGTGTTCCAATACGTTTAATTTTTTTTTAATTAAACACAAAAATTTAAACATCAGAAACATTTATTTATTTTAGATTTAAGGCTTATTTTCTTTTTTTTGGGTTTCTGGCCTGCAGCTATGTACCAGCCGCCACTGTATTAAAGGCATTACGGACAAAAAAAGATCCTTTGTAAAATATAAACGAATATGGTCACTAGTAATACCATTAGAAGTCAAATTCCCCGGAAATTTGAGCCCCGAATATTTTAAAATGATCCCGACCCGAAGGAAAATTTTTCAAAATTTTCGTGTACGAGAAGGAATTTCCTGGCATAATTTGATTTGAATGGGTTTGGTAAGAAAATTTCACACCAATAATTATAGACGTTTATAAAAAAAAAGAAATATTGATGGGGAAGAATGAAAAACTACCAATTTTAGTTACATAGAAGCATCAGTTTCGGATGTAATATATCTTACATTACTTTCGAATATTGAGTTTACTTTACTAAAACTGGTAGAAAATTTTATTTCAGCAATAAGTCTACCTACCATAGATCTATGCCCTATAGGTAGTAGTAGGAAAAAGGAGAAAGTAGAAAAGAATTCAAGGTATATTTAGAAATTGTTGCGAAATCGTTTTCTCTAAGAAGTAAATGCATTATAATATACTTTGTTTAACTTTCATTTCCGATTTTTTTTTTTCAAATAATATAATATAAACAAGTTTAACAAGATACGTTTCATAAAGTTGTGTATTGTCAATTGTCACTTTTTTTTATGTCAAAAAATTTCCACTATAATCCCCCTCCAGAGTACCCAGGAAGAAAAATTTTTTTAAAAAATAAAAGGTTACCTTGGCAACGTTGAGAAAGGCTTTATTTCATTGGTCGAAAAATGTTGGTGTTAAATTTTCACTAAAATCTGTTCATTTTTGTTTGAGAATGACATAAATTTAGTTCCACTTAAACACCATCCTTTACCGCTGTGACGAATTTATTTATGATCGCCATTTGTCACCTACAAAAATTATCCAAAATTAATTTTAGTGTCAGAAAACATTGATTCTGTGCAAAACCAAGACGTCATGGGACATACAAAATAACGCAACCTTAGGCATTAGTTTCACCAGCATATGTAAAAATTGCATAATAGTCTACCCTTATATGTTAAATTTGGGAAAAAAATAGATTTTATAGGATGGGCTCAATCTTATAAATTTATGAAAAAACCTCTGCCACCATATGTCTGCTACAATTAATAATAATTAATTAATTAACACAAAATAAAATAGAAAAGATTTTTTTAATGTCCGTATTGCATTAAGACAAAAAGATCATACAACCTAAATTAAAGATATTTTAAAAATACATAATTTAAATTTTAATAATTTTTGTCTAAAATTTTTTGAGAAATTGACGTTTAAAATTTAACAAAAATCGAAAAATATCTCAAAACTATAAGGGATACCAAAAAGCTTATGAAACAAAAAATGGAGCTTTCTAAATTTTCTATATAAAAAGTTAAATAAACATTTTTGATAAGATGAATAATAAAGAAGATATAAACAAAAATGTAATTTTGACCAAAAATTTAAGTTCAAAATATTTATTTTATTATTTATTATTTTTTTATTGTAGCGAACCTATGATGGCAAGGGTTGTTTTCATAAATTTTAATAAACCGTTAAAAAATCATATGTGGAAAAGAATTATAACTTCTCAATCATTTTTCATGCATTAAATTAAACAAAAAGGAAGAGATCCTTCACCAAAAACACATTAGTAAAATAAGGTCCAAGTTTCTATCCAAAAATCTTGGGCTCTTAAATTACTAAGATCTAAAATTAGACCAATTTCTTTTGATTTGGCAAGTTTTTTACTTATCTGTCTGCGTTGATAAAAACTGTCTGTATTAATAAAAAACAATGAAGATTTTCTCAAGGGCCACACATTTTTTTTCCCGAAAAGTCAAAGTCAGGGCCGTATCTAGGAATAGCCGCGCCCTTGGCGGGGCTTAACATTTGCACCCCCCCCCCTCACACACCGAAGGATTTGGGGAGTTTAGAATACCCCTCAACGAAAATGGGGTTTCCGGTGGTTATTACCCGAAAATTTTACAAAATTGAAGTGCAAAGTTTTTTGAACTGAGAATTTCGTTTTTTTAAAATACCAATTTTGTGGTAAAATTTTCTTAATATAAATGATTAGCCTACTATTTGAAAAAGACATAATTTACATAAAACAACTGTTTGTATCTGACTGAAAGAAGTTGAATGTAAATTAACTATACATCTTTATTTGCGGATGATTAAACTTAGAATTAATTTTCTTAACAATAAAATCGTGGTTTTAAAAATACTGTGCATAGCAGGCCTACTTAACTGTAACATTTATACTTTAATAAATTAAATAATATGCAACAACAAATAGAACTAGTGTTGCCCCCAAGTTATAAAAAACAATTTATCCGCAGCTTAAATATTAAAAAAAATAGAGTTACATTCTCGCTGCAGGTATCAGGATAAATAGATATTTTATTAATAATTTATAAATTTTTTTAGTCTTAATATATTAAAAATAACACCGGCACACAAAAATAAAAAAGTGGTCAATTTTTTTATTGAACTCGATCAAGTATGTTTCTGTTGTATTTTGTTTGGCTGTGCACCCTCCAAATTTGAAGTAAATTGCGAAACCACTAAAAATGGCTAAAAATTGAAAACATTGCACTTATAAAAACGAAAAATTTTTCATTAAACTCGATCAAATATGTTTCCTATGTATTTTGATACGTTGAATTTAAACCAAAGTCAGTTAGGCCATATATCCTTTAAATTTTGAGTTTCAAAACTGTTAATAAGGTTCAAAATTGGGAAAATTGCAGTTACGTAAGTAAAGAAAATTTATTAAACAAGATTAAGTATGTTTTTAATTTATTTAAATACGTTAAATCCAAATATATAGTCTATTTAGCGGTATAATTTTAAATTTTAAGTAAAACTACATAGGAAAAGCAAAAAAGTTAGATAAATAAGAAACATACTTGATCTTGTGTAATAATTTTTTTTTATCATTTTATAACGCAGTTTTTAGCATTTTTAGCGCTTTTAGGAAATTTAATTAAAATTTGGACTTGTACGGCCAAACGGACATCGAATTTGAATTCGGAGTATCGAAATACATAAAAAATACTTAATCTTCTTTAATATTTTTTTTTATTTTTACAACTGCAATTATTTCCATTTTATCAGTTTTTCGCAATTTACTTATAATTTAAACAAACAGACTTCGGATTTGGATTCATCGTATCGAAATATATAGAAAACATACTTGATCAAGTTTAATGAAATATTTTTCGTTTATAATTGCAATTTTTCGCAAATTTAAGCCATTTTTAGCAGTTTTTTGCAATTAACATTTTAAGGGTATATGGACCAAACGGATTTGGACTCAGCGCAGCAAAATACATATATATTGATGCATCTGGTCAAATGTACAGACCACTTTTTTATTTTTGTGTGCCGGTCTAATTAAATTAAGTATCTAATTCCAAAATTTGTTATAAAATTATTCTGTTGTAATTCATTTATAACATTTATTTTGTCAATAAAAAATAATAATAATATGACTACGTTACCGATGAGAAAAAAATTATAGCCGATTTTGCGTCCCCCTATGTAGCTGCGCCCTTGGCGGGCGACCATCTCGCCACCGCTTAAATACGGCCCTGGTCAAAGTATTTTTTAATTCACCTACATCAAATTTTGGCGACATACCGCGTTGAACATTGTTAGGATAGTTAACATACCGGTTTATTTTCGCGAGAAGCGGTAACGTAGGGGAAGGTCTTCAGACGTCAGTATCTACGTCATTACTTTGTACCCAGTATCTACCGCTATCGCCACTAGTCAGGAGGAGCGTTAATAATGGTATGTCAAGTTTAAAATAATGGAGGATTCGCGGTTTT
The DNA here is from genome assembly GCA_019359885.1 of Listronotus oregonensis. NCBI lineage: Eukaryota > Metazoa > Arthropoda > Insecta > Coleoptera > Curculionidae > Listronotus > Listronotus oregonensis. Next base: position 47,862 of record JAHBCN010005945.1, on the reverse strand, counting down.
TCTATTGTTCTGGTTCTTGTGATGTTTTTTTTTGCTGTGGTTTAACAACCATTTGGATTGCAGATTTTTTGGTTTATTAGTTAATTTCCAAATGGATGAATTAGTGCAATTATATTTAAATCATAAAGAAAAACTGTACTTGTTGTAGTTGACTTGGAAACAGCTAATATCTTATTAAATGAAAAATTTGGTTTATATATTATCTTTTCGACTTTTTTTTAACTCTCCAAAGACCTTAAATTTAAATTTAAACTTAAAACTGTATTAAACGATTAGTATGTACGTTGACATACGTAAACCGTTTCGTTTTTGCGAGGATAGGCGGGTTAAACACGGTTAGAATGGTGGGGGAAAGAACCGCTATCAACCAGTAGTTAAAAACGGTAAGTCGCGAAAAAATCCATCTATAGGTGGACCTTACAAAGCTTGTGGTTTAAGGTCTGTCCATATTTTCAGTTAAAAATGTCCTATTGAATTTTGTATGTTAGTAAGTTTCTTTTAAAGTAACTAAATAAGCAATGGGCCCGATGGATACTTGTTTCTATTGTAAAGCAAAAGAGCTTTAACGCTTGTTTTGGAATCATCCATAAATAGCTGTCAGTTCTGTGTTTTGTATTGAATTTCTAACTTGTCCATTAATCCTGTAATGTCATTACAATAACAGGGTTTATAAATCCGACTAACATACATACATTTCGTTGTTTCGTTTCGTTGTTTATGCACAGGTGTTTTCGTATTATGTTCCAAATAAGCTAATTCTAAAAAAAACCTAAAATATGTCTCTAACTTGACTAACGTCATCGATGATTTTTTTAAATCGAAACCCAAATTTTTTAAGATTACTTTTAAAGCCCACATTAAGTTATACATACTTGCAATTTTTTTGAGTCATTTGCTAGATAACAAATAAAGAAAAATTGACAATATTTGCTCAATAAATTTTAAAAATTTGGAGTAAGGGTTTCTTGACTTTCGCGAATCTTTCCCGCATGTCCAAATTTCGGAATTCCAAAAAATAATTGTAAAACTTGTTTACGACACCTGTAGGTAAGTAGGTAGGTTTAAAGTGAGTGGGTATAACACCCTTCCACCGCGACCCATCAGTCCATTGTGGCTCACACCCTTTTATATTTCTCCCACTAGGTCCAGACTCCTAATAAATCTGATGATCCTGTTGGGAGAGAGATCTTTCACCTCCCCCGGCAACAAGGTGTCATTGCCGAGGATTGCGAATCTTAGTCGTGCCATTGCTGGGCACGAACACAGCAACATGTGTTCTGCCGATTCATCCCTCTCCATGCACATGCGGCACTCGGCGTCTTCCGCTAGGCCGATCTTGTGCATGTGGTACAATACCTTAGGTCTATTCTTCTTTCTCAATCGCACGTTTGTTCACAATGCTGAGCGGAAGGCTGTCTCTAGTAGGTATATATGGTCAAAGGTATTAACCCTTTTTTTCGTGCATAAATCTTCATTTCGTACGGCGCAAGTAATAACTTTTGCGGATCCATATGGAAGTTACGATTAACACTGCAAGTTACTTATAAATATCACTTTTTAGAACCGTTTACACATACTCTTGTATATGTTCTAATGAAAAAGGCGAAAATTATCACCAAAATATTGATGATAAATTTCGTGAGACTTTTGGTAAGTTTGCATTTGTGTTAAAATCATCTTTATATTATGATAAATAAAATAACTTTTATTATTAAGAATATGATTAGAATTATTATACACGTTACTTTATCAACAAAAAAGTTCTAGTGTCTCAAATTTTATAAATTAGCAGCTGCAAAATTTTCAGGTCTGGAGACTACCTGTCTCTCTCATTATATGTCATCATAATCTCAGCATATAGTTACCCTCATATTTATCATTATTACCGATCCATTGACGCTTGACACGTATTTCTATAATTTCTTTGGCACTTTTATGCATATAATACTAAAAATTATTTTGTTATAATAATTACTAAATGTTTATTAGGTTAAAATAATTTCTTGCTCTTGATTTTACGAGATATTTTACTAACTCCGCTCGATTTTTTATTCCGAACATACTGTAACCCTGTTATTGTACTTACTAAGTGATTATATTACTAAGTATAAACTTAGCACCCATAAGTTGATAGTATACTAAGTATGCTTAACTTAGCACCCAAAAGTAGTTAGTGTAATAAGTAGCTAAACTTAGCATCCAATGTAAAAGTAGCAAAAAAAAAGTAATAGGAAATTTAGTATACTAGGCATTAATGACCACAACTGTACTGAGTATATCTATCAAGTTAAGACTCATTACTGGATGACACTTTTTTTTAGTCTATTAATTAGATTGGGATGGCTTGAATTCATAAGATTTATAAATTACCCATATTGAGAATGTTAAAAAATATTAGGTCCAGCTCAACACGCCCAATGGTCCACGCTTACTTTATGCAGAGCAATCACGAAATTTTCTAATATTAAAAATAATTTTATAAATGCATTTCTTTGAAAATTAAAAATAGTACTATTATTTTGTATTCAAAAAATAATCAACCAAAAAAATTCCATTGGCAGTTTTTTAAAAATATTAAAACTATTTGTAGGTTATTTTCCTGCATTTTTCAAAAAATTAAATATTAAATTTTTTTTTTTAACTTTAACCAACAGATTTACAGCGGCATTGAGTCTGTCCCCCCACTCGCCTACAGGGCAGCCATGACGGTGGAGCGTAACATGATGGGTGTGACGTTTTTTTCGTAACATTGCTATAAAAAATTTTCCATACGTCGATAAAAAGGTTTTACTTTAAAAATTGTATATTACAAGTATAATTTTACGTAAAATTTCGGTAAAAGGCGGCATTTTTTCAATGCCTAGGGGCGGCGCAAAGGTTAAATCCGGCCCTGATTATATTAAAATTAAAAGGATGTATTTTCGACCATTCGATAGTATAGATTTGTTTCATGGTAAAGTACTTAAACAGACCAGTTACTTACAGAGTTCTGCTCTAAGCCTTTTTGTACGCTACGAGCTGTAAACTTAGATGCGTTCTAGATAAGACGGCGTTCGTCATGTCACGATGTGTTCGACCGCTGGAAATACAATGCAAGCAGATTTTCCACGCTTCAAGCTACTGCATGTTTTTTTTTTGTCATTAAAGAAGCTTTTGTAGTAATAATGTTGTTTGAGTAATTTTGTGTCATTTTGTTTACAATAGACATTTAAAATTGATTTAATGACCAAGAAACTTAAGAACTTGGGCTAACGCATACATATCTTACCTCTAGAGCGCATTTAACGCTAATGTACCCCTGACATTTGGGTAAAATTCAGATTTTTTAGTTCGGAAACGCAGAAAAAAATATTTTGACAATAAAAATAAAAACATTAATGTTTTTATTTGTTTAAATAGCTTATGTAATTTATTTATAAAGTCGACTAAACCCACAGCACAAAAAATAAAATACTTAAATAACACAGAACCACAAAAAAGTGGTGTGATGGATGTGGGACTAGGATTTACTGGCGTATTTTTTTCCGCTGAACACGAATCTAAAGTCAAAATAAGGAGCTAAACAGCAAAAAATCGAGAAAAACCCCAAAAAACCGACAAGGTACATTTACCGGCAGAAACCTACACCATGGAATGTTTGGACTACGACTATAATATAAACTGTAAGAAATACAAAAAAATTCATAAAATAAAAAAGAAAGCTTTTTAAATTGTTTATACAAAATTTATATAAACGTTTTTTATAGGATAAATAATAAAGGAAATAAAAACGAAAATAAAATTTTGACAAAAAATTTCAGTCCAAAATATGATTTTTTTAAATTAATGCTATTTTTAGGTTTTTTTTTTAAATAAATCATTTATTATATTTATTTAAATCCTAAATTGCTTGAAATTTGCGGAAAAAATCCAAAAATAAAAACATTTTAATTTTCAATTTTTTTCCATAGGTATACTTTGGGAAAATCCTAAAAATTCGTTTTTGATTATAATTCGAAAAATATTGCATAAAGACAAAAATGTTATATAACATAAATTCAAGGCCTTTTAAAAATACATTGTTTATATCCTATAAAGTTTTATGTATCTTTATAGTTTTTATGATATTGACGTTTTTAATTAAAAAAACAGAAATATCATCATCATTTTCTTAATTATTTGCTATTTTGACTTCAGATTCGTGTTTAGCGGAAAAAAATACTTCAGAAAAGCCCAGTCCGACACCCAGCACACAACACTTTTTTTGTGGGCCTGTGTAATTAGGTAGGCACCTACAAATTATACACTCTTTCTGAATTTATCTGGTAATAAAAATAACTTTTTTTTGGAATTGTGCAGAATTGCTGTTCCACTTTGTACGTAAAATCAACCTGATTACTTTTTTTTTGAGTTGTCAAATATTTTTATTCTTAGAGTTAATCAAAAATGGATAATTAAAAAGAATTAAAAGTGTCAATTTCTATATTAAGAAACAAAAATATTGAAAAATCCAAAAATTGATATTTTGAAAAAAACTTTTTGCTAAAATGATTTGTCTTTACACGTAGAATATGGAACAAATCACTAGAAATAACTTAAATGGATACATTTTATTGATAAAAAATTTGAATAATATCCATTTTTTACCTTAAAAAAACAATTAATAGTTTTTTTTCCCAAAAGATTCGTAAGTCCGCCGTAAAATAGAAGCAAAAAATAAAAAAACATGTCAATATCTCTATTTTTCGATTTTTTATGGCAAACAATACGTGGATCCCCACTAATGCACTATTACTCTTTTTTTAATTACATACTATTTTTCAATTAATCGGATTTTTCTTGGCACAAAAAGTGTGCGGGTTTTACTCGGTTCCCTTTTAAAATCCGCTTCCAGATGGCCTCTGAAGGCCCACCATTTATTTTATGGTAGTTATGGACAAAGACCTAGAAAATGTGCTGCTGTCGAAGGTAACGCTGTTGATATTAGAGCAGCAATTTTAATTAATATTTTGGAAGATGATCCTTAAGTTCAGATGCAATTTTTTTTTTTCTGTTATTTTAAAAACAGTGTTTTCTTTCTTTCTTGATCGTTTCTTATTTGTTGTATTGTATTTTTTTATTAAGTGCATAGACATACGTATTTTAATAAATAAATGGTTCAACTGTACTATTGGAACCAAGCGCATAACATCATTAGACTCGATCAATGTCCGTATTTAATTACAAAATTTACAGAAGCCTGTTATAAATATATTTTAATTATCTATAAATAATTACTACTGTTATTCTAACTAGAAAAAGCTGATCGACGAGCACCGTACATACAGGAAAAAAAAAGTTGTTTCTTATTTTTTAAGTTAATTTACATGAACAAATATTTAAAAAAAATCATGACTGGTATTAAAATCCATATAGGTCACACTAACATAACACTTAATAAACCTATTTTAATTTTAAAATAATTAGATATGCAATAATTTGCTATATTGGGAGCCACGAGATTACTTTCCGCCTGCCGTTTTTTAATTTCTTTATCAATATTGACGAAACTTGGTAGGGTTGAGATTTCAATAAAACGCCATTTTTATGCAAATTTGACAAGCTTTTGTGACTTCCGGTCTCACCGGAAATGATTGAAATTTTTGATGTTGAAATGGTACACCCTGTATATTTTTTTGTTTTTTTTTTATTTCAACAGATTATTTAACGTCCGAATGCATCATTTTTTTTCTGTTTTTAATCCAATTTTGAACTTAAAACTGTGTTAAAATCTTAAAAGATACATTAATAAACACAAACCCACTTTTTTATCTTTCAAACATGTAAAGTGATGAAAGCAATAATTATTGTTTCCACGACAACCACCCTAACTAGCTGCTTTTTTCATGACAACTACTCTTACCTGATTAAGACAAACAGATCTAAAACATTTCTTTTTTTTAACAAAATGAAGAAAAGTGTCGTAATGTTTTAGATTGTTGGACTCGCTTTGAAATACAGCATTTAGTAATGTTATAAAGGATATGTTCTTATTTAAGTTTTTGAGCAAGGGCAAAAGTAGTTAAGTAATGAAGTTTCAAACCCTCTAGCAAGAAAGTTTAAGAAAGAAAATTTCGTTTATATTTTTCTGGAAGTAAGTAAACTATTTGGAGTCATTTAAGGAAGATTATGGCAGCCTTGGTGCCATCTCTAAACATGAAAGTATCTTGCTAATGCCTGATGTTTTCTGAATTTTGATGCTAAATATTTTTTTAGAACAAGCTCTTAGTAAGAATGTGTATCCAATTTTAAATTAAGTTCCTGTAAAATCTCTATTTATTAATTGTTTTAAGTCTATTTTATCTGACAAAAAGAAAAATCAATAGAAAATAAAATTTAGAGACCAACACAATATACTGATCCATGTGAGAATATTGACATGTTGGATACTGCTTTTTCTATTTTGAGTATATCGTATATTATATAAGTTATGAATGTATTTGTATACCATTACAATCGCCAAACAGGGCCTGTGCATCAAAACCAAAATGGTCTTCATTAATAAACTGTTTGAGTTTCATAAGTCTTTAGATATAAAGGAAACAACTTGAAAAGTTTCCTTATTTTTAAAAATGGCCAAGCAACCAATCTTGGACCATTTTAAATGAAATGGCCCATACAGATATTCATTTTAATATATATATATATATATATATATATATATATATATATATATATATATATATATATATATATATAATATATATATATATATATATATATATATATATATATATATATATATATATATATATATATATATATATATATATATATGTATATATATATATATATATATATATATATATATATATAAATATATATATATATATATATATATATATATATATATATATATATATATATATATATATATATATATATATATTTATATATATATATATATATATATATATATATATATATATACATATATATATATATATATATATATATATATATATATATTTATATATATATATATATATATATATATATATATATATATATATATATATATATATATATATATAAATATATATATATATATATATATATATATATATATATATATATATATATATATATATATATATATATATATATATATATATATATATATATATATATATATATATATATATATATATATATATATATATATATAAATATATATATATATATATATATATATATATATATATATATATATATATATATATATATATATAATTTTACATTATTTAAATTAAATTTTTATATTTATTTTTTTCATAGGTGGTATTGCCATGAGTTTTAAAATAGGAGTTACTTAACAGACGATATTTTTATCCGGTAACTGAATGTTTTTAGAATCATTTTTAACATTTTTCGTTGGATGAACCCCCCCCTTGGCAGCAAAAATGTTCAGTTTTCTGCAAACATCAGTTTAGTTAAGGTGTCAAATTTTATTTTTTAAAATTATTAATAAGTGTTTTCTATAAAATTAACATATGTCCCGTTTGCTTAAGTGATATTATCTTTGAAGTAACTTTTTCCAATTATAGTTACTTCCAATATTTACTTATTGTTTTATGAGATAGATGTATTACTCTGCGGTTGTTTTTCTAATAAGGCATAGAGACGTCTTAAGAACCAATCGTCAGCAAAACTATGTATGGAATTGATAGTGGTAGATTATTGATGTGAAGAAAAATAGCTGAAGAAAGGCCTAACTCAGCTCTGGGGTACCCCTTTATTAATTTGGTGAAAGCTAGAATAGTAACAATTTACAATAACTAAGTTATTCGAAAAGGAAACTAAAGAACCAATAACAAAGGTTATGTGGAAGTCCACAGGACGAT
>JAHBCN010005945.1:0-35000 GCA_019359885.1 Listronotus oregonensis | reverse complement strand
TTTTGTAACTGTATATTGTTTTGGGTCGTGTTAAAGTTTATTATGGAAAAAAGTAGTATCAAACAATTTAAATACTGTGTTGTACCAATGTGTCGGGTACGACATTTGAAACACCGAATAAAATATTTATTAACCTGCCTACAAATCCAAATCGAAGAGCGAAATGGTTAAAAGCGTGCCGTAGAGATATCAATGATATTTCCCGAACTCCGTACTTTTGTTTGTGAGGATCATTTCAATGTAAGTAAATAATAACCTAGGTTTTTGTTATGCAAGTTTGATACTTTTTCGATGTATATAGGTCTTATAGTAAACTCCTATTTTTAAATTTCAGTTAGAAACGCAATTATTTGTAATTATGTTTAACCGTATGTACTTCTCTGCTTTAACGCCGCGAACTTCTTCAAGAGAAAAACTATCACTATTTTTAAGAAAATTTGCAACCATAAACATGTCCACAACAGGCAGGTTATCGGACTGGCCCTTAGAATATCCCTCTTCAGTCATATTCAATGAAAATAGTCACTCTGCTTGCACAAAAGTCTTTAGGAAAACAATATCCAATAGTTTTGATAAACTACACACAAACACGATATTTAAAACAAACCACCTCCACACCTACTTATGGAAAGAGAAAAGCCCGTTTAACAATGTTTAAAGTATGGAAACTGCAGTAAAGCTACGTTTCCACTGGAGGAACAAATAGCAACATTTAGCAACATTTTTGTTGCCTTGTGTTTCTTCTTGTTTGTGAATTTAGGAACTTGAAGGCAACAAATGTAAACTTTTTGTTTCCACTCACAGAACTTTTAATGTTTCTGGTAACTGAAAGAGAGCAACTTTTTTAGTTAGTGTTTCCACCGCGGTTGATAAACATGGATCAAGATGATAAAATAGCGGCAGCAGCGGCGGCCTATATAGTGTTGTCGGCAAAAAAAAAAGCACAAATATTGGGTGAAACCAAGTCTCCGTGATAGAAGTGAATATGGTGGCATGCACCTACTCAATGCATTAAAAATAACGATCTACACATCGGAAATAATATAAATAATGGTAGTGTCAAAAATTTCTTAAAAAACAAGTTACTGCAAGTTGCAGTATCTGTTTCCACTCGGAAAACAATATGTTTCTGTTCCCTGTTGTTGCCAAATTTCTTTTGAAGTTTACCGCTAAAACTGGAAACCAGCAACAATTGTAAACAGGCAACAGTTGTTGCCGAAACAAGAAGGAACACTTAGGAACTTTAAGGAACTTTGGAAACATTTTTGAGCAACAAGCAACAGAAACACAAAAGTTCCTTCATGTTCCTCCGGTGGAAACGTAGCTTTACACTCACAATCGATTAAATACAAGAAAATTTGACGAACCGAACAGTTTTAAATCAAGGCGACAACGCTTTTATAATGGCCATTCCGTTGAATTAAAATGAACGTAGATTGACGATTGTGAGTTGTGACGTCACGACCAATGGCAAAGCGTTTTGGTCCGCCAGGTAGAATTTGAATTTGGAGGTATTTTCAATCATTTATTGCGGCCGTTGTAAGTATCTAAAATGTATTTTTTTGCTAATACGTGTTTTAAGGCGACATTTGCTTATATTTTCAAATACTTTCGAAAAAATTAAAAATATTGGCAAGTTCCCTATTGTCCTAGATCCCTAGCTATGTTACTTATTTCCTCTTGCACTGATTCCTTACTGTTACATAAGGTCACTGCACGATTATATAGAGTAGGTATGACCCCCTGTTTCGTTTTGTTAGAGTGATTGGAATTCTGTTGTAAATACTGTCCAGTATGGGTAGGTTTTCTAATCATTTCTAAAATTCTTAAGTTTTAAATAAACGCATAAATATTTTTTATTTCTCCTTTTTATAACTCTTTTTAAACTTGGCTTAACGCGTTTTTAGATTAAGTTACTTGTTTTCTGTAAAATATTTTAGGGTTGGTACTTTAAAAATCACTAAATATTCTTCAAAATAATCGGAGAGGTGCAATTTTAAAAACTCTATCTAAATCTTTTAAACGGTGAAACATCTTTATAAATTGTAGCAGCTCATTCGTAAAAGTTTTTCATCATTATTTACAAGTATTCGTTTTTGTTAAAAGTTTATTTTTTATTTAATCATAATATCTAGCGAATTAAAAAGTTTTATTTCAGGCAATTGACGGTCAAAAAACCTTCAGTAAACAAACATTATTTTTAATTCGCTTGATGGTTTAACTTTAATAATATATTTTTATTTACTTCTTTTCTGACTCGACTTTCTGGAAAAACAATAGCACAATAACAACCAATTTCCAGGCTTCCTGTTTTTCCCAACTTTGCGGTGTCTTTTTTAATATTTCACGTGCCAACTCTAGAAAAAAAAACATAAAAACATGAAGCGAATATTACGTAACACGAATATCCTTCTCCAAATTCGGTAAATAATAAATGGTATCATGGCAGTGTCGCATTTTTTGATTTATTAATATTTGATGATAATTATACGTTATATAGCCTAATAAAATATAATATTTTAAATTACATAATAGAAATTACTAATAAAAAGACTAACTTAATGTGAGTTTTTAAAAATTTTGTTTTTAATCTACAATTTTCAATAGAAGTTAAAAAATCAAAACAAAACTGACTGGTTGTTTAATGAGTTTTTTCGTTCAAGAAAAGATGGCGCTTTTTGTTTTATTTTGTCGTTACATTTTTCTAAAAACGGTAGTACTTTTAATGTACACGTGTAAAGTTTTATGTGGACCTTGTTCGAATTTTAATTCTAAATAAAAATTCTATTTTAGCCCAGTAACTGAAGACCTGAAAGTACCCAAAGCTGTAAATAAATCTGTATAGTTTTCATTTGTGGCGCAATTCTTAGGTTTTCGCGGATGTTTTTGAGCGAGAAAAAGTTTATCACGATTCCGACGTGGAAATCCACTGAAAATGGCCCCTCAAAGTCCCAAAAATGAGTTTTCCGCGAATATCTGCCAAAATATGCAAATAAGAGAATTTTTGTTCGGACAAACAATGAAGACCATCTCGAAATCTACAAAAATGATTCCTACCATTTTTTCGCAACACCAATATTTTTCCCAAAAACGGCAGTCGAAAAATCCATAACATTCAACACTGGATAGATGTGGTAGTAGTAGTTTTTTAATAAAAAATGCAGATCGGTAAATCAAATTTTTATCAAAACGCAAGAAAGATGATAAAGGAAATTTTCTGGGATCATTGAACACTTGCTAAGGTTTCATTATAAAAAAGAAATGTTAACAAACCATTTTTTCAAAAAATATCAATAAATTAATGAGATACTTTCAAAATATTGTGAAAAAAAAACTTTGACCGCTTTTTTTAATATTCTAGAAAAATCAGAATGGACCCTAATTCATATGCAATGATAGGTACGGGTTTTCCCATTCCGATGAACTTTGAATAATCAAAAAATGTACATTATTGCCTGAGTAATGAAACAATTTGTCCGCCCGCTTATAAGTGAATCCATGAAGATAGCGGCATTCTAGCGGTAGAGCGGCAGCTGAAATGAGGGACTTTTGGGTCCCGTTATCTCGAAAATATTGATTTTTCAAAAAAAATTATGGATACCATTTTTGTAGATTACAAGGCGATCTTTATTTTTTGTCTAAACAAAAATTCTCCAATTCGCATATTTTGGCAGATATTAGCGGAAAACCCATTTTTTAGGCCTCGAGGGGCCATTTTCACCCCTTTCCCACCTGTTAATGTTGGTAAACTTTTTTTCACTCGAAAGCATCCCCGAAGACAGAGGGGAAAAGAAAATTTTTAGAATTGGGATTGTCTTTTTATTTTAAAATCAAGTTTTTTGATCAAAATACCCTGCAGCTAATGATAAACTTATCTTGCTATTATTATGGATCAGATTCGTAACTCCAGGCTATTTAATTCGTTTTTTACCATTATTTCGTCATACTTTTTTATATTTATATTATTGATATTTTGGTATATAATTGGCCATGAAAAATCGAAAAATTAAGTTATCGACAAGTGTTTTTTTTAAATATACTTTTCGGCGCATAGGAGAATATAACTAAATAAATATTTAATTATTTGATTTTTTCAAAGTAAATTTAATTAAATAAATATATATATTTTTTAAACTTCCATTTTTTTTCCTAATGTTTATTTAAAATAGAACAATTTGAAAAAAATTGACTATATTCATTTTTCGATTTTTTTATATTTTTTAATAATTTGCAAAATTTACAAATTAATTTTTTTTTCGTTATCGATTTTGATAATATTACTTTTTTTTTAATAAGTAATTAGCAAGCAAAGAAAAATAATACTAAATTTATATTTTTTCGTTAATTATTAATTAAAAAAATTAGGTAATGTAAATAGTTAATTTTTTTGCCGATCACTGCTTTTTTAGGATTTGTTAATATAAAATCTTCTCACTGCCGTACATACCAAATATACTTCATACTTTAGCTTATATTATTTATCTAACTACATAAAAAATTAATATGTTGCTATTTAAAAACATTAAAATTAATGTTATTTGTACAATTTGTTTTATCATGAGTATTTATTTTGGGAGTTTTATATGAATTATTAATATTATTACTTATTAATAGATTTTGGTTATTTTAATTCAAAACTTCTATAAAATTTTCCCCTTTTTAAAATATTTTGGCTATTTTATTTATTTTTCCAAAAATGTTTGTAAAATACAATAATTCTTAACTAACTTTCCTTTTCACCTTGACATAAATAAATAAATGAATAAATAAAAACAGGACAGTTGCGTTTCCTGGATATATCAACACAATCATTTCGTTAAATTTAAATTTTATGTCAGTACTGATAATGTTTCCACCCGTAAACTAAAATCTTAAAATCCGTTTCAAAAGCAGACAATTAATCATTTTGTAAATATACGAAGCAGGTTAAAAATACGCCATCATCTCAAAACATAAATTTCGACAGTACAATATGAAATAAAATATTGTACATTATTCGTCTAAAAAATTTTTACAGTACTTGTTTCAAAATTCCAGACTCTGCTCCTTCCTCGCCTCATTCCTAATGATCTCAGTTCATTTTCCGGACTTAATCTATTAGGACAAAATAATAATTTTTTTTTGGCTCATATAAAATGCAGTTTTCTCTAAACTGTATTTTTGCAATTACACTCTTTTGCCTGTAGAGAAGTCGGCAGAGTTATCGCAATTACTTTTAAAAAGTAATTCAATTACAATTACCAATTACTTTTCTAAGTAGTAGTAAATTACGATTACCAATTACTAGCATGTTTGTTAAAAGTAATTCAATAAACAATTAAAACAAAAAGTAATTGAATATTTTAGCACTTACCATATATATTAAACACGATACGTCAAACAAATAAAATATTTATACTAATATGCATCATACGAGCACGTCACACTAATCAAACAGCTTTTTTGGCAAGTTCAACATTAAATGATTCTAAAATAAACATTTCTTTCTATCCTACCCCAAACATAGATTTTTTCGCAAAAAGTATACCAAATCGACACGGACGCGGCGTTCGCCGGATTCCGAGCGGCCCGCCGTGTTTCAAGATGCCCTTTCCCTGGCCAAGTATGCCAAAATTTCGGCAATTTTTCCATAAAGAAAGGTAATTGAATTTTTCGTAGTAATTCAATTATTTATTAGGTAATTGAATTAATTTCTAAGTAATTTAATTACTTTACAAGTAATCGAATTACTTCCTAAGTAATTTAATTCCTTGGGATTAGTGAAAATCAATTACCAATTACAATTACATTATCCTATTAATTAATAAATACAATTTTTCAATTCTTTTTATTCAATTACCGACAGCTCTGGAAGCCGGTTTATATTAACTTATTTTTTAGTTTTTTTCATTTATTACGTAAATACCTAAATAGTATACATCTTGTATAAATAATGAACTATTAAATCTTGTATTAATAAAGTAATAAATGGCGTCTTATTTTACTTCTGACACCCAGTTTTCCAAAAAAACAGCTGTAAATACTAACCCCGAAAAATAAATTTTTCCAGTTAGAGGCGAAAATGCACGCAGCAGCACGGAACATAAAGCATATGTTGTGAGGAACATTAGAGAAAATTTCTGCTGTCTGTCTGCAAACTCGGAAAGTGGGTATTAAATTACAAGAAAAACAATGCGCCTGTATAATATGCATAATGTATGCCCAAAGCGCTTGTCGGTCCGCGTAAATCCTATATAAGTTGAGGTTTGTCTAGACGTTATATGTCCGAGCTTAGTTAAAATATTTTAGATAAAAATGTAAAGTTTACATAAATTGTAGTAAAGTTGTGTGTAAGATACAGAAAAATTGGGTTTAATAATAACACAGTCACATACAAAAAAGTGGGGTATACTTTTCATAAGAATTTTTGCTTCCTGATTACGAATCCGTGGTCAGAATTTCGCCATCACGTCACTATTTGTTTCTAACCTCAAAAAACTGCTGAAAAATAGTGAAAATTAATGAAAATTGACCAAAAAAATATTTTTTTTAAAATCCATCTTTACATTTTCATGTAGAAGGGCCTACTGAATCCAAATCCATTACCGGAATTAAGGTAGCATCTAACGTTTATTTCTAGCCTTAAAAAAACTGACTAAACATTACTATTTTTAAATCTTCGAGGATATTGCCCTGATTACGAAACTGAAGTCCGATTTTAAAACCTCAAGACGGCGGATCCAAATGCGGATGTGTTTTTTAAGATAGCAAATAAATTTTAAGAAAATTAATCGATTTAAGCCAAATTGCTGGTTTTTGAGGTTGCTGATTACGAATCTCAAGACAAATGTAAAAGATTTAGGATGGTGGATCCAATATAATGGATAAAATAAGCAAATATAACAGACTAAAGATAAAATTGAAATAAGCAGGTTTACAATTTTAAAGTTAGTATTTAAAATTCAAGCAGACGGGTACAATAAAATAAACAAAGTTTCAATTTGCCAACACTTTTAAAAATTAAACAAAACAAAACCAGAATCAATTTTAAATTGTCTTGTTAGTGGTTTTTTGTTCGTTTATTGTGTTTCTGAAATTTATATTTACCTAAATTTGCAAATATCAAATTTGTTTTCAAACTGTTGTTACTGCTGATTTTATCCACCATATTGGATCAGCTATCATGAATGTTTTAAATTTGACTTCAGATTTGGAATTAGCAACCTCAGAAACCATCTCATATAGAATTTGGCCTAAATCCGTTTGGATCCGCCAGTACCGTCTTGAATTTTTAGAATCTTACTTCAGGTTTGTTTTCAGCGACCGAAAAAACTCTCATATACAAAATTTGGCCAATATCCGCGAAAATTTAAAAGTAGCAATTTCTAGTCCGATTTTTGAGATTATAAAAAAACTACACTTTACCTTAATTCTGGTCGTGAATTTGGATTTAGCAGGTCATTTTACAAAATATGTAATATGAAAAATGTAAAGTTAGATTTAAAAAATCCAGTTTTTCTTAGTTAATTTTCATATCAAAAATAAAAATTTATACTCCTAAAATGGTAAGAACAAAAAATAATAATAATAAAAAAACAGTTTCATGGGTCAGCTACATAAATTATTTATTATGCTACTTGACATGACATAGTATCTTAGTATCTACAACTTTATACAAACATACTCAGATATTAATTTTACGGGCTTTCAGAGCAGCGAAATCTGAAATTACATTGTCAAAGTCCACTTCGTTTGCTAAATCATGCCCAATTGACAATATTGCCAACTTAGTTAGCCTCAACGAACTCATAGTGGTGCATATTCTTGATTAATTTCAATTAAGTGGAGTCTTTCATGTCCTCGCTGAAATTCTTCTATATCAACATGATCTGCTGCTTGGTTCAGTTTGCAAATGTATTCAGGGTTTAATAGGTTTGATGGCGTTAAAAAAGAAAACTTCGCGTCCAGATTATGCAGCTGTTTAAACCTTGTTTTGAT
Source organism: Listronotus oregonensis (assembly GCA_019359885.1). Classification (NCBI taxonomy): domain Eukaryota; kingdom Metazoa; phylum Arthropoda; class Insecta; order Coleoptera; family Curculionidae; genus Listronotus; species Listronotus oregonensis. Next base: position 27,023 of record JAHBCN010005945.1, on the reverse strand, counting down.
TTCTAGATAATTCTGTCTACAAAAGTGAACATTTCATGCCTCAGTTCCAACTCAGATGACAACCTGTTCTTCAGATACCTTGTTTGTAAAAGTGGATGCACCATAAACCAGATCATCCCTTTTTTTCACCAAAAAGATCTCTAAAGCCTAACTTTAGTGGAGCAAGAACTAATATGAAGGCCTTTTGTCTGTTGATACAGTTGAGTTCCATAAACTTCTGCAAGAATTGTATTCCAAGTGCATTGTAGTTAAAATACAACCGGCGTCTGATCTGGTTGTCACATTTTTTGTCACAATAGTGAAAAGCTGTTCCAGAACATCTAGGATTTCTGAATAATGGTTTTTTATCACATTAACTGCATCATGTCTGGCGCTCCAGCAAGTATTAATCAAGCGCTTCACATCTTGCTTCGATACAGTAGTCAGGGCGTCCCAGCGATAAGTCGACGATGAGAAAAACACAATGACGCGTTCGTAACTGAATCAATGGCAACCGATGCAGCATGTACTCCAACCAGGTTCGTGCATGCCACAAACTGTGCCTTTGGATTTACCTTTTTAATTCGTGTTTGAACTTCACTCTGTACACCAGACATAACTGTTGCGTTTTTATACACTTGTCCTTTACGGTCCTGTATATCCAGTCCATTATTTGACGTTATCTTGTCTACAATAATTTTCTTTTGGTGCTTTGCATTTTTTCCCTTCGCTTCCATAAAGTCGACAAAAGACTCCACTACCTCTACTTTGCGTTCTTTACACTTCACATACCGTAGCACCTGACTAATTTGATCTTCATGAGACAAAGCTGGTATGCTATCAAAAATTATAGTAAAATATTTGGCTTCTTTCACCTGGCTAATAACTTTCCCGCAAACTTAATCCGCCAAAACTTGGATGAATTCATTTTGTGTCTAAGGTAACAGATACGAGACTTGGATTTTGCTTCCAATCTTAATCTTGAAGAGGACAATTGTGCCCAGCTCGTTTTAAAAACACCAATTCTTTACTGATCTGTCTGTATTAATGAATATTAGGTTTTTATTAAAACAGACAGTCTTTTTTTCATTAATACAGAGAGAATAGTAAAAAACTTACCAAGTCAAAAAAACTTGGTCTTATTTAAGATATCAGTAGTTAAAAAGTCCGATATTTTTGAAATGATCTTTTTTTATTTTCTGAGTTTATTAAATGGAATAAAAATCTACCTGCATTTTAACTTCTAAAAAAATTATGACCTCAAACTCAGATTTACTTGTGACATAAAATTTACTTCCTCGGAAAGTGCCCATTAATTTTGATGAGACAAAGAGTGAGTCAGTTAGTCAGTCAGATAACTAAAATAATAATGGCATTTACATTCCAAATCTCATACCTTCATGTAAAACGATAATGAAGTTATTATAGAGCTAAATTCTTTCGTGTACATATACAGGGTCTTTGATTATATTTACGTGGCTTCTGAGGTCTTTATTTTTGAAGACAAAAAAAAGATCTTTTTTTTCTGATTTCAAATATATATACATTGATGATAATTGGATGAACCATTTTGAGATATTTTAGGTTAAATTATTAATAAATTACAAAAAAGTTTCATATTAGTATCAAGAAAGCCATGGAAACAGTAAAATTGTTATGTTGCTGAATTTGGTGAGGGTTTTTTCTGGACCAATAATGTTTACTTTTGTAATTAAACATTCCTGCTTAAGTGAAGAAAGACTTGTCGGTAAATAGAATTTTATTTAAAAACTTTGGATCCTGCTGCATAAACCTAGGTATTTCCAATGCATACTTAGGTCGGTCCCGCATGTTTTGTTCAGGAAGATTCTGAACGGACATAAATTTATAAGGATAAAATTTGTAAAATTTTAAGGTTAAATAAATTTTATAATTTGTTTCATTAAGTTCAGATGCCGCATCCGAGATTAATATATCAGGATTTTCTAAAAGTATTAAAAATATTTAGTCCTAGTTCAATAGAAAAAATAATAATTATCCTAAAAAAACAAGGATATCCAAAACTGTGTTTTCATTACGTGCTGCAGCCCTTTTTTTCATTTTAAACCTTTTTCGTTCAATAAAATTTCTTACTATGTATTTAATAGTATCTACAGATGGTACCCGTTGTTAAGGATATAATAGTTAATATTCCGTTTGCACTGTCGTCACATTATTATTGTTACTATAAAAAAGACGCATAATAGCGATTTTTTGTTCTTCTGAATAGCCAATCGACAAAAAAGCAATACAAATTACTTTTAATAGTTAAAATGATAAATTTTAACTTTTTACAATATCAATATGTCAAATTTATTAAAACAATTTTATTGTTTTCATAGCTTTCTTGATTCTAATATGATTTTTTTTTTCAATTTATTTATATTTTAAGCTTAAATATCCCAAAAATGGTTCGTCCAAATATCCTCAATATTTAAAATCAGAAAAAAAAAGATCTCTTATTGTAGCGCATAATATACAGGGTGTTCCATTTAAAAAAGTTGAAGTTGTCTATATTTTTCCATTTTTTTATTGCGATATTTTTTTACTGATAATTTTAAAAGATAACATAGAAAAAAACCTACAATTTTTATATTAAATATTTTTTTCTGTTTTCAAAAATAAAGGCTCCAGAAGTCACGTAAATATAATCAAAGACCCAAATATACATTGGGTGTCTCAGGCCGGAACTTGATCTGATGCACGATCTAAACTCTTGTAGGGTTAAAGCTACGGTGTCTAATATAGACTTAACTTTTTTCACCAATTTTTAAGACAAGCCCCTTTATAAGAAAGGCAATATTTACGTTGCCCCAATATCAATATGCCCTCGTAAGTAAGCAGCCATTTTACGATGGTTTATGCTACCTACCTTCGATATACGGAGTAGTTGAATGTGCCCCATTTTACTAAGGAATCAATATTGTATTTTCAGTTAGCACAGCCATACAAATTAAATTACTGCGAATGTGTTGGCTTTGCCCTGGTTTGTTTTACCTATTTGGAGAATGGTTACAGTTAATGTTAGAACATTTTGGTTGTAAATAGTTAATTGTGTCGTATTTTATATGAAATTACCCATTAATTTTGTATGTTTCTGAATAATAAAATAAATTATTTAAACAAGATAAAGTACGTATGTGAACGAAGAAAACTATAAAATAAGAAATGGCTAATAAGTTACATATACAGTATGTCCCAAATTGGTGGAGAATGTATGGGGATCTTGGAAACCACGATAGATAGAAAATCGGTTAAATGGGGAACAACTGTGTTAGTAAGCTAATCCCGTTTACTACATGGTTTTGTTTCAATTTTTTAAATCTGTAAAAACTTCTTCAAAGCAACTTTTTTCGTAGAATATGACCGGGTAGTAAATTTTTATTTTCTACGTTTCGGGTCATCAATCATCATCAATCAATCATCATCAACTTTACTTTTTCATATGGCCGCCATATTGGATTTTTACGCAGCCAAATAGTGCTTTTTATTCTGATTTCAACAATGTATAACATGTTATAATTTAAAAGTTTATAACCTCATTTATTTCAAAAACAAATATTTTCTTAGTTGGCCTTGATTCCAGCGAACGTCATTTTTTTTTGTAAACAATAAAATATTAGTAATTGTCAAAATAGATAAGCTGAACAGATATTTTACAGAAATGGGTTTCGCGAACAAAGCTATACCGTTTATAAAGTGTTACAACAAAACTACACGTAACAAGTTAATTGAAACAAGTAAAAACAAAAACAATGAACACGATAAAATGGAGATGTAAAATTACGACCTAAAATTCAAAATGTTGTCCATTTCTCTCAACATATTTACGATATTTATTTAAATAGTCTTAACCACCCTATGAATGGTTGACTTAGGTATGTGGAATTCTCTATCAACATCCCTGGCTGAAGATGTTGGATTTTCGTTAAAATGTTGGTTAACTGCAGCATCTCGTTGTCGATTTTTTCAACGTACTTCTTAGGTCGTGGTTTTTTAAAACTTCCGAATTCAAGCAAATTTGTAACCAGTTTTCAAAAGTTTGTTAGTTTAGGATGCTGCCTTTCAGGAAAATTGTCGAAATACGTTTGCGCAGCTACCTCAGCTACCGATCGATGAGACGTGTTAGGATGGTCTAAAACCTCACCTAATATATTTAGTTCCTGAATTTCACTTTCATCATCAACTGCATACGTTCTTGGCCTCTGCTTCTTGAAACTTGACGACGTTCAGAAAATCTATTCAAATATAATTCACTTGCGGCCTCGGAATTTTCACCAGACAGGAAATAGCACTTTAACATGTCAACTTTCTCGTAATTTTCATACATTTTTGCAATCCACTCAAATAAAACAGAGTTCCAATCAGTTACTGATAGAAATGATAAATTATTTACCTGACTTTGACAAGTGCCGGTTTTTTTCCATGGCCTACTATAGCAAAAATTAAAAAACTGAAATATCTCGCTCAATTTTAAAGATATGTATGAATAATAATCGAGGTTCAAGTTTTGAAATGACAGCTTTTATATTTCTTTAGGTAAAAATGGATGCTAATTATTAAATTACCCTGTATATCTAAATGCACCTTAATGTCAATAGAAAAAAAAATATGGTTTTGGCTCAAAACACACAAATTAAAGAACAATGTCACCTTACGTTTCTATTTTGAACTAAACTTCGCTTATATTTTTTAATAATGATTCATTACGTGATTTTTTTAATCTTGTATACATATTATTAGTAAAATACATTTTTAATATTATTTTAATAATAGAATATTACATTTTCAAAACAATAGACAAAAAAATATTAATTAATGTCGTTATTATAATATAATTTTTTTACAGGTACAGTGCAAGCGATTTTTAGGTTCACTTATTGGCTTACTTTGTATAGTTATGTGAATGTAACAATACAAAAAAAATTAGTCTTGATCTAAGTTACAATATATTAAACATTTGTTAAAGTCCCATCGGTAACTAAGTTCTAACGGATTTATCTACTATGCAATAAACCTATACAAATTTAATATTTAAAAAATTACAATACAAGATTGTTTATTATATTTAAAATAAATTAGTACATTGGAGTTTGATGTGAAAAATTTTGTTCGCATACAAAATATAGACACATTTTTTAATCCTGGAATTTGTCGTACTATTTTGTAATTAAGTGAAAAAATAACATTATAGTCCAAATTTCGTTTTGTTAAAGCCTGCCGCAAAAATACTTTTTTCGTACTACTGCGCACTCTATCCTAATTGTTAAAACTATATATTTATATAATTTATTGTTGTATTTAGTCATATAAAATAAATATGCAATTTTACATAACGCATAAAACAATTTCATTAGCTGCAATAAAATAAAACTTTATATAAGCAATAACCGTTTTCCGAATAGGTAAACTAAACGACAGCGAAATTGAGATTACAAAATAAAATGGCACAAAGCATATTATTTGAAGTCCATAAAATTAGATGTGAGTATGATGACCATGCCCAATTTATTTGTACTTGATTAAGAAATAACTGATAAATCAAATTCAAATCAAAATAAAGTGTATTGTTATGAAAGTAAAGAAAATATTGTAATTGTAATCAAAATTGTTTAAAGTAACTTAGAGTTATATCGTTTTTTCTCTTAAGTCGAAATTACATTTACAAGTTTTCGGCTCCGAGTGACTTCGAGTAACATTGCGAGTAGAATCCTGTAACAATTACATTTACGAGTGATCAGATTTGAGTAGGGCCAAGTTATTACGAGTAAAATAGTAAACATTTACATTTGTATGTAAGAAATTTGTACATTTTGACAATTTATATATTTTTTCGTCTAAGGATAAACGAGCTGTTGGCGCTTTAGGATAATTAAATACTAAAAAGATGAAAAAGAAAAACAAAGAAAAACGCAAAATAAAACAATATAAATAAGAAATTTTTTAAAAAATCGCGATAATCTTTGCATTTAACATTCAACAACTATTTGAATGGCCTACAAAGATTAATAAATTGCTCCACTTGCTCGCGGCTTAATGTCGCCATAGCCAAAAAACAGAGCCGTAGCCAAGAGGTGGCAGGGAAGGCTAATTCCTCCCTGGAGCGTTTATAAGCCCCACTGAAGAGATTCTAAAAGATAACTGTAGAGTAATGTCTACTAACACATATTAAAACGTCAAATTCCGAGTTTTATTTATTTAAAATTAAAAAAAGCTTGTTATGTCTCTCCCAACTTTAAACCATAACCAGCTAAGATTCTTTTGTTCAGGGTGTTATACTTGGCGGGAAGTTAAAAATTGACTGACTGCCAGAAATTAAAAAAACTAAGTATTAAATTTCTTAGCGCAGAAGAACTATCGGTCGATAAAAAATGTGACACTTTGACAAAAAAATATATAAACCAAAAAACAAAAAAATATATATAAACCTCAGACGAAAGAAAGAAAAGACTTAACATTTCATTCATAAGTGACACTTTGTTTTGTCCCAGACATTATCAATAAAATCATATAAGGGGAAAAAGGATAGAAGATAAATTAGGACTGATCAAGGCAACATTGTACGGAGCCTTGCAGTTTCGACCAGTGGCGTATGGTTTATGTTAGAAGTTTCGATTAGATATAAATTTATTAAAAATATTAATTTTTAAATGGTTCTAATTATGGTGATCCTTTTAATTTCAGTTTATTAAAAAATATTGATTAGCAACATAAATAGTTATAAAATATTTTATTCTAAAAATAACTAAAATTTTTTTGGTGTATTGGTTATTTAAACAAAATTACTTTTCTCCTATAAATTTAGAATAATGTGGGCCACAAATTAATAAAAAAAGACAAAACTGGGGATACTTTTTATTATATACGGTACACAAAAATAACATAAAATATTAGATATAAGGCAAAATAAAAAATTATCTACTTATTCCTAAGATAATATACAGTGTCAACCATAAAGTCCGCATCAAATGGGAAAATTTTTCCCCAATTAATTCGGGTAATTTTTTTTGCCAAAAGGTTTTATTTAAAAAAAACGCCAAATAATGTATACAGGGTGCCACAGATTCGAGTGCATGCATGGGATACCGTAAGAGATATGAAGTCGGTTAAATTATGGCAAAGTTGTGTATTTACGTAACTAACCATATCCACTTTGAAGTTGCATTATTCCGAGTACTTTCGGAGATATCCGAAAAAAAACCGAAATTTGCCGATTTCGTTTTTATTTTTTCTGACGTTATTCAAAGAGATATGGAAAAACAAAAGATCCTTTTTTGTGGTCACTTTTTAAGCTCTACAAAATAGCGTTAAGAGATTTTCCGCACGACGTTTCGTTTTCGTTAAATCATCATCAACTTTATTTTTTAAATACGGACCTGGTTTTTATTTCATTTTTTGAACCCCTTAATATTCCAATAACAAAATGTATAACGCTTAATATTTTTTAACAAATATAAAACGCCCCTATAAGAAATGTTGTGCGTTCCTTGTCTAACTCATTGTCTCTTATGGAAAATATGTTTATTTAACAGAAAAATATTAAGTGTTATACGTCATTGTAATTGGGATTATAACGGCTTCAAAAAATGCAATGAACAATTGAGTGCCGTATTTAAAAAATAAAGTTGATGATGGTTTAACGAAAACGAAACGTCGCACCAAAAATCTCTCAACGCTGTTTTGTAGAGTGGCCATGAAAAAGTGTCTTTTATTTTTCCATATCTTTTTAAATAACGTCAGAAAAAATAAAAACGAAATGGGTAATTTCGTTTTTTTCCGGATATCTCCGGAAGTACTCGGAATTTTACAACTTTCTAAACGGCATGTTGTTAGGCACCTAAATGCGCAACTTTTAATAATTTAACCGACTTTGTATCTCTTCCGGTTTCCAAGATCCCCATGCATGTACTTGAATCTGCGGCACCATGTATAAAGATGATCACGTGACTTTTTAGCTCTCAAATTTGTTTTTTTTCAGAAAATCGCAAAATGAAGCATTATCTTTCAAAATTTCGAAAAATTGTATTGGCATGTTGCAAAATATATTTTGGGGACAGCTAAATTGATTGCAGCGCTCGCTGTGGTCAAATTTTTCGATAAATCATATACCCAATTATCCATGGATGTCTTCATCCCTAAAAGTTAATTAAATTAAAAAAATAAATACGTGAAAACCTTTAGAAAACTTTTGCTAATTTTGTAAGACCATATTAATTACATACCCTTTCACTTTCCTAGGGGAGCCTCCAATAAAGTGGAGTCAAAAAGATCTACTTGTTTTAAACATGAAAGCTCAAACGTTATTAGATAGACCTACAGCAAAGAAATGATATGTTTTTTAAATCAAGAAGATACGTAAATATACAAAACAACGTTAACAATAATTTGAATGTATTAGTCTATAATAATTACCTTCCATCAACAGATTGATTGTCAAATATATGAGGTAATTTTTTTTTAAGATGGCTCCAGGCCTTAAATATTTGCTATTGTTTGCCTTAATCAAAATATCCTGTGGATCAAAATGGTCTGAGCTTAGCACAGGGTGCTTTGGTAAATGTTGTCCCTCTTCAATTCCCACAAGAGAAAACCAAATGTTTCTTGTCATTGGATCTGAGGGAAACCTAAAATATTAGAAGATCCTTTTGTATAATGTATAATTTCTCCCACAATATTATAAACCTACTCACAAACTAATAAATTCGATAATATTCTAATAAAAATAATAAAACAAGTACAATGCATAAATAACTTTTGGTCTAGTTACTTTCCTTCAGGCTATTGTAAATCTACGCCACTGACCTGGGTAAAAACATCGCCTAGCAAACAGAACCTAACTTACCTATCAAAAGACACATCTTCGTGTAAATAGTCCAATTTTTACACAAAACACATTCACGCACCATTTTAGAGTTTTTAATATAAGTTTGTAAATAGTTTTAACGGATAGTTTTAATAAAAACACCACAAAACACTTAAGAAAATCCAGGGCAACGTCGCACTACACCTAATCAGGTTCATTCCATTTATCAACGGACCGGTTGTAAAATTCTTACGCGCGTTGAAGCGGCATTGCCATATTCCGCCTGCGAAATTCCTTTGCGGGCGAAATGTAGCAATGCGAAACGTATTTAACTTAATAAAAATAAATAAAAAATAATGGTTTATGTAGCAAAATTATATTTAAATTATTTATTTTTTAAAGCCAAATCTAGTAATCTATTTATTTTTATGCCCATTTTTTATTATAAATATAGAACTTAAAGGCAATTTTATTTAGAAATGTTTAAATTCACTTCAAGCTGGCAACAGATTTTATCGACTTTAGTTACGCGTTACGTCCTTTTCCAATGTCTGACCGTAAGTTCGTGTTTTCGAGTTCCTGTTTGATATAAACCAATTAATAGATCGTCTTTTTTATAGCCCGAAAATCGGAAAGAGTTTAAAATAACTGCAAATCGTTATATACGTGCTATATTCCAGGTATTAACTGCAAATTGTTATATATAAGGCTTAACACTGTTGGCTTTAAAAAATGAAATCTTTCTAAAAATGTTGTATTCTAATAATTACTTGTTCCATTATGCCTATAGACTAAAACACCCATTTTCTAAAAAATCGGGGATTTCGATGGTCTTTCATCATGAGAAACACAAAAAAATCAACAAAATTGAGACAAGAATAACGTTAAGTTTAGATATTTTTAGGCTGAGATAAAGCGAATGATGAATCCTCCTATAACGCTGGTCCAATCGAATTTTTGATTTAAGTTTAGCTTTACCTTAAGAAAATTAAAAATTTTATTGGTGCAATCGGAACATGCTAAATTAAAAATTTTATTAGAAAACTATTCTGAGCGTGCTCTAAAGAGCGCTTTAAAACGTACTTGCATCAGTATTGCCTAACTTTAATTCAAAATGTGAACAGCATTGAATTTATATGAATTAGCTACGACAACCCTTTTTTCCAAGTCATGACGTCATTGATGACGTAAGTACAAACCCTCGTGAAACGTTCTATAGTACATTAATGGCAAATTTATGTAATTTAAGTAACTTTTCCAGATCGAAGGGAGTGGCAACAACCTGATCTCCTCGGCACGGTTGGAGAAATCATCTAGTATACAGATGGTTCCAAAACCGAGCAGGGCGTGTACAGTGAAATGAGAAACTTACAATTCTCCATTCTACTAGGAACACACAGTTCTGTATTTCAAACGGAAATATATGCTTAACTGCACTGTACAAAAAAAAAATAAATAACAGGAGGGCTTATAAAAACAAGCTGATATGCATAATAATAGACAACCAGGCATCACTAGGGGCACTAGTAAATCCTAAGGTAACGTCACAGCTGACGTGGAAATGCCAGAAAGAACTTGAAGTCCTGAGAGAACGAAACAGGTTAACTCTAATGTGGGTACCAGGGAATTCGGGAATAAAAGGCAATGAAAAAGTGGATGAGCTAGCGAGACAGGGATCATCCACCCCATACTTTGGATCAAAACCTACCCTTGGAGTGACTAAAATCACAGCACGAGGTCAAACCAGGGAATTAATAGAAACAAACACGAGGAATACTGGGGAGTATCAGTAGAATAAGGCATGGAAAAGGCTTAATAAGGGGCCTATCCAAAAGAACGAAGAAAGAACTACTCAGACAAAGTAGGAAAAGACGCATAACAGTAGAGCTGCTAGGACACGATAACCTAAGAGAACACCTTCACAAGGCTCATACAATGGGGGCCCAAGTTGCAGAATGTGCGACGTGGGGAAAGAAACAGCCTACCATATCCTATGCGAATGTGAAGCGATAAATTACAAGAGACAGGCATTATTTGGGAAACCAAAAATAAGCCTACAAGAATATATCAACCAAACACTCTTGAGGTCATGCAGACTTATAAAAGGAGCAATACTAATGGGAGAATTTCCATAAAAGATAATGGAAGATTGGGCACAAAAAGCCCAAGAGGCTGCGCTGCTCCGGTAGTAAATCAAGATGGCTCCTAGGAAAAACAACTTTCCCGAAGTATTCTCTCCATTTTTATCTGATTTTTTGTATTTAACACCAAAAAAATGCATTTTTAAATTTATATATATATATATATATATATATATATATATATATATATATATATATATATATATATATATATCTTCTTCCAGAGTGACGATAGAAATTTTAGCATTTCGTTTACTGCTACCTGAAAATATTTTATTTTAGTTTTCAATATGATATAAGAATAAAAATAACACATTCGCCTCCCGAACGTATTCTCTAAATCCCTACAAAATCCCATTTCACGTACAAATATCTAACTTTTGCACCTAAATGAAACTCAAATACTGCCATACATTCAGCAAAAAATCCGTTTGATAATAACAGTAAAAAACGCCATTGTAGCGCAGTATATTCGAGAATCTAGTAACTCATGCATCCAGGCATTGTATGATAACGCTGAGTATATACGGTTCTATGATCGTGCCTCTATCTATGGATTTTGATAATGTTTTTATAGTCGAAAAACTGCATTCTAAAAAAGAATCGTTATATTGATTGATCTCAGTAGGTTTAAACGCGGGTCATTAGTTTTACTGGTATTTGGGGAGATATAACCGAATGCATTTTTTGTTTTATAGATTTTTTAATATGTCATCGATATAACGTCCTACTTTATAGCAAGTTTTTTTTAAAGTAAGAACTAACTATATAGCCTAAGAGCCAGTGGCTACCTGTATGTATTTGATCGGACCTGAATTTACACAGTGAGTCCTCAATATCTACCATACATGGAATGGAGACTCACTAAGTCCAGCTTGTCTGTCGCTTCTGGTAATCAGGTGAGATATTGAAATTTGACTGATTTTAAATGTATTTGACTTGGTCTGTCATTGGGAAATTTGAAAATATATTACTATTATTATTGAAAAATAACAATGACAGACTATTATCGCGCCAGGTACCAAAAAATATGACATTTTAAAAATAATTGACCAGGTCTGCCATTAATACAGTTTGTCTACGTAACTTGGAGGCATATAAGAGAGTTTTTTATTATTAAGTTTACGAGAAAAGGTTATTTTTTTTCTCTCGTAAACTTAATAATAAAAAAGTTTCCCATATGCCGCCAACTTACGTAGACAAACTGTGTTAATGGCAGACCTGGTCAATTACTTTTAAAATGTCATATTTTTTGGTACCTTCAAAATTGTCTGTCACGATGTTAGATGCGCGTTAATGGTCTGTCATTGTTATTTTTCGATAATAATAGTAATATATTTTTACATTTACAAATGGCGGATGTGGTTAAATACATTTTAAATCAGTCAAATTTCGATACCTGTTCCACCTGATTACCAGAAGCAGCCATGATGGGCTTAGTGAGTGTTCATTCCATGTATGGTAGGTATAGAGGACTTATTGTATGTGTAAACTCCAGGTCTGGCGATATAAAAATACCTCTTGTCTCTCTGCGTCTCGTCCATCATTCTTCAAACGTCATAGGAAAGAAGTGGTATAACGATACCAAAACACTTTCTGTTTTACTTGGCAGGTATTTTACTAATCTGCCTTATCCAATGTTCTTTTTTATTAATACAGACCTATTTTACATAAAAGTTTTTAACTTGATATTTGATATTTATTTTAATTTTATTTTTTGAACCTATTATTATTTTTTAATTTCTAATTGTTATGAAAACTGCTAAATAAGTTTAATTTTTACATTAGACTAATAAAAAATTGGTGACTTTAAAGAGTAAAAAAAAACAAAGAACAAAGATGAAAATATGACGAAGGGTCTCAGGCTGGAGGATACTTAATTCCCCAACTTAAAAATTATAAAAAACATTACGAAAAAATAATTTATATAGATTCTGCGGTGGGCTTTGGGTAAAACATTTTAAATAGCTTTAAATTTGATAATATACAGGGTATTTGTTTCAAAAGAAATATTCGGATTGCTCTGACACGTGTTTCGGTCGGTGTTGTGACCATTCTCAAAGAGTTTTGCAAGAAAATTAAACTTAAAAATACGATTATTTTAACAGCTCCTAAAAGTTAAGATTTTTCTTAAAGTGCCGCTTTAGGGTTTTCAAAATTTTTCGAACCCACACCAAATACACTGCTTAAAAAAATTAACGGAACACTTTTTAATATACTTGTAAAAAATAAGCTTGGTGTTTTTAGACAAAAAGTTATATAGCTTTAATTAAAGGTTTTTAAAAAATGCATGATTCATGTCAGATAAAATTTCTTGTAACTTTAATAGTTTTTGAGATATTGACGTTTTAAATTTTAAAAATAATCGTTAATATTTTAAAAACTATAAGAGATACAAAAAATTTATGAAACAAAAAATACAGCTTTCTAAATTGCCTATATAAAAAGTCATATAAATATTTTTAATAGGATAAATAATAAAGAAGATATATTATATATTTAAAACTTTGTTTTTTGTACCTTTTTTAACTTCTGACTTTTTTCTTAGAAATAAATGAATAATCAAATGACACATTATTTTTATGATTTATTGAGAGAAAATGTGTGTCTTTTGAAATATGTAAGCTTGATCTGAATGTAAATAACGCCTTAAAAGTTACAAATTCTGAAAGAATATCTGCATTTTTCTTGATACTAGAGGCATCTGAAATATTTGCATAAGAAAAATGTTGAGTAAAAAAAATTACCTGCCTATGGTTTTTTAGAAAAACATATGTAATTTTGCAAAATTTAAGATTTGACAACAAAATTTGATCAAAAGAAAAAAAACCAATAAAATATGCTTTTAATACTTACTATACTATACTTACATTTTTCTCTGGCAGGGATCCCAAAAAATATTTTTTTGTAAAATCCGTTTTTTAGATAAAAAAATTGAAAATCCCAGAGCTGCCATGGTAAGTATGAAATAAAAGACAATCAGGTACCTAAATTAACAGCCACATCAATAAAGGACGTGAACATCTGTTTGTGTATTCGTAATAATATTAACTTCTTGGTGGCAAGAATTTCTAAGTAATCCATGCATCCCTTTTGCAGCAATATATACAAGTTTAACTTTTTCATTACTAAAACTAATTTGTCAAGTATCCAGACGGCCCAGCAAACTTTTCAAATACGGGACATTGCTTCAGGCTTTCATCATCTACGGAGCTGGCTAAGCGGGATCAAAAAATATAAAGGTGATTAAAGGCCTGAAAGATAATTGTACTTTACAGTAGCAGAAGACTATGCTAAAGATTGCAAGCAGACCCAGATTGCTGTCATTGAAAAATTTTGGAAGAGGGCCATCAGTGTCATTTTTATCAAATGAAATCATTAATGCTGCAATGAAAAAATATAATATAATAAAAATGTGGATATCACCATATTAAAAAACTACAATTGCGTTATAAATATGAAATGGAACTAAACTAATTATATAAAATAGAACGTCTATGTTTTTTAAGTTTTTTTTTAAAGCTTTGGTCCGTTTGTCCTTTATAAGTTGCTTCACAGTTATCAGTCATCACAAATAATTTTGTATACACCCAATTTTTTGTGTAAACTGGTTTATTTACTAACTGTTTGTCTAATTAATAAACTTAGAAATTAAACATTTTAATGAAAAAAACAATTATTTTCTTACTTGAGTATATTTCTTAGGTAGCAACAAAGTCATTTCAACATCTATTTTTAAGGGTGTTTTTTTTCTTAAACAAAATTACATTTACTATATTTTTTTTGACAAAACATCTTATCCAAGAAAAATTAAAATACTCTAAATAAAACATTACCCTGGAATTTTGCAAATATTTTTTAACAAGACAAATATTTTGGTAATAATGTCCATAAAAAAAACTCTCAATTAACGAATAAAGTTTTAAAAAAGTCTTTTGCCGAAGAAATAACTGGATTGTCTGTCATAAAATTTTGTACACCCATTAACCGATACATTGTACAAAAAACAAAAATAAAAACTGCAAAATTTTGTTTTTTTACCATGGCCCCAAAAATATTTAAGACTTTTCATAATCTTAACAACCTAATAATAAAAGATTTTAAAATCCAAATTTTCTACAATTTCTTGTCACTTACTTCTTTATGGAAGAATTTACCTACATCTAAAATTAATTTTTGAACATTACCACATAGATTGCAAGTTACATCGAACTTGGGATAAATTTCGCAACACTTTTTTAAAACAATAAACACTTTCGCTCATCCGCATTAAACCTTTTCGTATTTTTCGTTCTAGTGTTTATTTTGAAAGCAATTATCTTTTTCAATGTGTTTACAAGTCGGACTGCAAATTAAATAAACGCTGTATCTGACGAGGTGAATCCATAAAAAATGGCATTAAATCTGTCAGTAAGCATCCGTGCTTGAAGTGGCACAGGGGCGGATTACTATCTCTTTTTTTAGTTACAAATGCTGTAGGTAATTGTGTACAAATATATTTCTTTCGCCGATCGTTTGTTTATCAGTATTATTAACGTATAGCGTAATAGCCTTCATTAGGGCATGATTTTTTATTAATAAACAATTAAAGTATAGGCAACTAAAAGTTCACAAAACAAATGTTAAGTCTATTTATATCTTTGTCATTCAAATAACAACATTTAAAACAGCAGTAAAATACATCCCCAAAATGAATTGAAAAAATTATCTTTTTTACAATTTAATTACAAAAAATCGCCAAAAAAATATTGTAACTAGCTTGGGCATTAACTTGGAATCAATGATCTCAACCATTCATGCGCGACCTCAGCGAGCGCGTTAAATGACCTCGATCATTAAGCCCCTTAATAATAACCTTGTTTCTTAAATAGCTATTATTTTTTACTGTACTGTAAAACGCACGTTTAAATATTTGGTTTTAGTCCGTAAATTGAACTTAAACAGTATTGAATTCGGTAAAAAAATACCGTACTAGTCCGGTAAAACTTTTTTTAGGATTTGTTGGTAAAAAATCCTCTCACTGCCATACATACCTAATATACTAGCTGCCCTGTAGCCTTATTGAATTTTTGCAGAATTTAATTGGGAATCAGCTTTCCACCATCTTTCTCCATTTCATCAGTTGTACCAAAAATGATTGTAAAATAACACTAATTTTGAACTGACTTTACTTTTCACCTTGTCATGAATAAAAACAGGACAGTTGCGTTTCCTGAATATATTAAGGCAACTTTTCGTCCAACTTAAATTTTATGTCATTGACAATGTTTTCACCAGTTAACAAAAATCTTAAAATCCGTTTTAAAAACAGACAATTAATTATTTTGTATTATTTCTAATCATGAATTTCGACAGTACAGTATAAAATAAAATATTGTACATTATTCGTCCGAAAAACCTTTACAATATTTGATTTAAATTTCCAGACTCTGCCCTTTTGTCGCCTTGTCCGTAAGCATCTTACTTACACTGTAAAGTTCATTTCCCGGATTTATATCGTAAATATATATTATTTCATAAAGCACCTTAATATACTATATTAAGTTGCATCCAGTTTGAGTCCGGAAAATGATACATTACATAACAGGCCGGTAAAGTGACTTTACTGTACTGAAATTAAAATTTAGTATTTTTACTAACAAAGGGTTAATGCTGAACAATTTTTAGTATGCAAATTATAATAAAAATGCTTATAAACGTTAACGGTAATACTGCAGTTACACTTACCACATCTAAGAAGTACGCCAACATAATGTTTTTTTTTTGACTGTTTTCTCCACATTGTAAGTTTTGCGCCATTCACAAAATATCTCACATTTTTTTATCTTTTTTATCTTTCAGAAAACTTGGACACTTTATAACTTTAAATTTCCATTTTATTCTTATTAATAAATTTAAAAATAAAAGGGACGCTAAACTAGCAGACAAGACAATGACAGTTAACAAGCTATTTTGTTACTGTAAGCAACCAATTTAAGGATAACTGGATCAACAACTTATATATTATTGTAGCTACGTTTGCCTTAATTACCTTATTTTGACAATACTGACACTTTTATATTATTCGAATATTCACACTTCAATTTACTTATCAAAAAATATATAAAACAGTATTAAATAAAAAATAAAACGTTGTACAATACACGACCGTGAAATGTCAATAAAGTACTTGTCTAGAAATTGCGGACTCGGCTCCTCCGTCACCTTGTCCGTAAACATCTAGACTTGTACTTTAATAGACCATTTCCCGTCCTTGTAACGTAAATTACTATTGCCGTACTGTTACTGTTTGTTTTCTACACTATTTTGGCGCAAGCAAGGACTTGGCTCTTTTTTCACATAGTTTTTGGTTAGATACCATAACGTTTTGCTGGGATTTTTGAGCTTTTACAATTTTTTTTGGTTATTGTCCTGATAATAATTTTGTTGTTGAAAGGACATGGTGCAAATCTTATGGAACTTGGTGACCGGTGAGACTTTTATTTTTTTTAATATGTTGTAACTTAGGTCAAGAATAACTTTTTTTGTGCTGGCACAAACCCGATAGTTATACAGGGTGTGCCCATAATTGAATCCAAAAATACTTCTGCACTGTACCGGGTGTCCCAAATTATGAGATACGAGGTCGGTTAAATGAAAACAAGGTTGCTCAAAAGTCTTCGGAAGTATGCAAATTTCTTAAACTTCTAAGGTGGCATTTTATTCAGCATCAAATCGCGCAACTTTTTCGTCATTCTACCGATCTCATTCCTTTTGAAGTTATCGAGATCCCAATGATGAGGTTTGAATTTGGGACACCCCAGCTTCCGGAGGGTACAAATGTATGATACTGACATACTATCCATCCGTATAGACTTCGACTCCCCTTATTTAGCCCAAGTCTGTGCGATTTCCAACAAAATATAGTTATGGTACTGCTGGATGAAGGATGTTGCCAATTATTTTATACTGGGCTTGCACAGGACACAAAATAAAGGGTAGTACTGTCAACCATGTCGTTGCCTAATTAGGCTTAAAGGTCTTTGCCGCTGGGCACTCAAATGGACTGTACTAATTTAACAGTCAAACAAATATGCAACAGTGACGCCTTAGATGAAATGAGCAGGCTTAGAAATATGCTTAGCGATAACGAAAAAATAAAGCAATAGTTGAAAACATTTTTAAAAAATAGCTTTTATTTATATTAATAGTGTAGTTAATTTCTTAACTAACTTTGTAGAGATTTCACCTAACGACATCTTGTGACCGGTTTCGATCTATATCAGATCTCATCAAACAAGCTAGTCGAAGGTAAAAATCTCTAAAAATCCTAATACCTTATTCAGTACGCATTGGTCAGTAGATGGCGTTGACGTCTGTTACCCATTCATGTGTTTTATTTATATGTTCTAAATTAAAGAAAATAAACTTTAAATTATATCAAACTTATAAATTTATTACATTACACAATTTATATGATATATAATATATAAGTCTTGTCGCGAGATTAACCTGTGTAGATAAACAAGAATATAATTTGTAACTTGATTTTGACATAAGCAATTGTGAGAATTTTTTTATAAAATAGGTAAATCTCGCAAAAAGCTTATAAATCGTATAAATTGTGTAATGTAATAAATTGATGGGTTGGATTTAATTTAATGTGTATTTTCTTCTTATTATAACGCGTTAATCAAAGCTTGTTTTTAAAAATGTGTGTTTACTATTAATTTATATTTAGTACGATCCTGAACCTATCGCAAAAGTAACGCAGAACTTAATAATAGAAGCTCAAAGTGTTGTCAAACTGCCAATGAGAGGTGATTCGATTGCATAGATTGCATGTAGATTTGAGGTTACAAGATAGATACTGAGATTATTGCACTTGCAACGAATTACCTTAATGCGTCAGCATCAGTGTTAATGCGTTCATTTAACTAAACAGATAGATGGTTGTTTCGGTTCGGACACTTCTAATAAAATCTCCTACAAGGAAATGGTATTTGTTACAAATGAAATTCAATTTGTTTGGATTTTTTAACTAGCTTTTAAAAAGGAGTGGTATACTAAGTGTCTAGAATATACGTGTAGAAAATTTTACTACAGATACCCACATCAAAATAGATTAATTAAAGTCAATTTGGTTTAGGGCTGCCATCACTTTAATAGTCGACGCTGGAAAAAAAAACTTTAAAATCTCAAATATTTGTGTAAAATATAGTTTTTTTAATCCGGACACGTCTAAAAAATATTTTTACAAAAAAGAATAATTTTATTTTTTTTTATTCATTTAAACATCTCTATTGCCATTTATTAAACAATGTTTGACAAACATTTACAAAATCGGCTTCAGATACAGAACAACAAATAAAATACTGAAATAATTCGTAAGTTGCTACCACAATTAAGAAGTGTGTTTATTCAAAAAGAGACATGTCACGTGTCGGACAGCGTTACCAGTATATTATAAACAAATATTTTCCAAAATATCAACTTTCCAACCTTAAAAGTGCCCAAGCTATGAATTTTTCTATATAATGGTTAATTTTAGATTTTTTTTTCTATTTTCGATTCTTTGCAAAACTTCTATTGACAGTATTCAAAAAAAAAAAAAAATATGAACATTAAAGGAAAAGCACAAGCAATGAGCTTTTTGATAAAAAAATGCCCGTCCCACTATGCAAAGAAATATCATTAATGTACCCTTTTGATTTGGCGCAGTAACAAAATCCCAGAAAATTTTATAGAAAAATCAGTGTGTGCCATAAATTTAAGCTGGCAACACACTAGAATTTGGAGCAGAGTCGAAGTCTTCTGTCTTCGTGCATTTGGATCCCAATGATTTTACTTCATGCAAGATATTTGCTACCGTAAAAAACTTCCACAGCAAGCAAGAACTTTTATAGGTTATAAATGTTAAGTTAAAACAAACAAGTTAGTCGGGATCTTTTAGTGTAATGCTTATTGAAACCATAAGACTCTGTAGCTACAATTTTGACTAATATTATGGAAAACAGCGGTAATATTCGAAGTGAGTTGCAAAAGACATTCTGTTAAAAACATTAAAGGTATTATAACCCTAAATCAATAACGCAAATCTTTACATTCTGAATGTAATTTAATTAATTATTACAAAATATAAATAGTTTTTCCGGAGTTTTTAACGACGTATTTGTACATTTTGGAACAGCACACCATTTGTAACTCATTTTGTTACATAAATCACTGATAAAATGTAAATTCAATCGCACTTTCGTTTTTTGTTTGCAACAAATGTATGTGGATGATATGTGCCACAGATCAGAATACAGGCAAGTGACGTCACCGACTCCATTGCAGCGCCATATTGTCAAAGTAGCTTTTTGGCACGCTATTTAAATATTTAATTTTTAATTTAATATTTTTCGGCAAATATGTACCAGAATTTAAAAAAACAACTTTTACTGGGTTCCTTAAACTCTACGACTAACTAAACGCACTTCTCTAAAGACAAAAATTAAATGTCAAATTATGCGTATGGTAAAACTTTTTGCTGATGACAAATCTAAAGTAAGTTTTTCTTGACAACGTTTCATTTTTAAGATATCGATCATTAAACATGAAAATTAAATTAATCTAATTTTCCCTATCTTGCCCGTCGTTTATAACAAAACTGGTGACATACACTAAATGATCATACAATATTTACAATTTATCAAAATAGTCGTAATTTCGGTTTGTTTTATTAAGTTTTTATGGTAAAAATACATAACTTCCAAAATGATTAACCATCTATTCTTTTTATATTAAAGCAGATTATATAAAATTTAATATTACATTATAAACCCGGCAAACAAAATAAAATACACAAAAATATTCTATGATAGTTTCGTTTAAAAACTTTTAATGTTTTCAGAAAAAAACAGTCAAAGTGCAGTTAGTTTAAATTTGAAATTTGATGATAATGAATATCTCGAAAAGGAAACTTTGCTGAAAAAAAGCTGACTTCAGATTCGTGATCAATGCCTTAAAAAAAGTTTTAATTTTATTTATTTATTTATTTATGTATTTCCATTCTTCATTACATAAGTTCCATTATTGTGAACAAAGTATGCGTCAAATATAAAACTAACTAAACCTAATAACAATAAATTTAAAATACACAAATTTAATTACTTAAAATTACAATTACAAAATGCAATAACAAATAAAAATAAACAACGTAAATACATTGTACAAATTATTACACGAACAAGAGACATAGAGACATAAAAGCCACCAGAGGAAAATAAAATCCTACAAGAATAGTTATTTATATTAATATTAGATTAAAGTAATCCAAATGAGAATACAAAAGGTTTTCTAAAAATATATCTTTGATAACTGACTTAAATTTTTTAAATTCTGTTATTATTCTCTGAGGTAGCCTGTTAAATGCCTTAACAGTCATATACAATGAACTCTTTTCAAAAATGCATTGTTATGTCTCATAACACTAAGATTGCAGGGTACCTCGTTTGCATTCCAACATTAAACTAAGAGTTAGTAGGAAAATAGTGTTGGTATTTTTATAGAAAGTCAAAATTTTATAGAAATAAAGTGAATATACGGTCATAACTTTATACTTTTAAATAGAGGAGCAGCATGCTCCAGGAAGGTGACTCCCTCCAAAGATCTCAACATACGCTTTGAAGAAGTAGTAATCTATTTATTCCTGACGAAGAACCCAAGCAGTGGTACCATATGCTAGTCTGCTCTGGACACACGCATTTATGTACAGTAGTACTACATGTTTATTTACCTGCTTTCCCAAATTATTTACCACAAAACACGATGTTGCCAAACTATTTGCTAGTTGTTCTATGTAAGTCCCACGAAAGTTTACTTTCTATGTTTAAGCCAAGAAATTTTGTATATTCTTCGTTTTTAATGGAATTTTGATTAGGTTTTAATAGCGAACTTGTGGGTTTTTGTCTAGTTTGTTACTATTTTTAAAATTTGGGATAACGACTGACTTATTTGCGTTTAGTAACAGCCCATTTTCTTGGCACCATGTAAAAACTCTTTTGATACTCTATTTCGGTCTCAACTGCCCCTGTATATGAGCGATCCTAACTACAATCGAAGTGTCATCTGCAAACTGACAGATATGCACATCGCTATTTTTGCTCAGACGTTCTGAAAGATCATTACAAAATATTAAAAAGAAGTGGAGACAATATTCCCCCTGGAGTACTCCAAATTTTAGAGAAAGAGTGTCAGACTTATAGGCGAAGTTTTCGTATTCACCGTTCCTGGCAGTAAGCTGGACATATTGTTGCCTATCTGTTATATATGATATTATCCATTCCAAAGGAGGTCCATAGATACCATAAGACTTAAGCTTTTCCTTTAGAATTTTACTGTCTATTACGTCAAAAGCTTTACTTAAATCGTAAAAAATGCCTATCGTGTAGAATCCCTGATCTAAACTTTTTGTTACGAAGCTTAGTACCTCAAAAAAGGCAGTTTCAGTCGATTTGCCTTCCAAAACCCATGTTGAAAAAGAGAGAACAGTTTATTTGTCTTAAAGTATTGAATAAGTTTGTCATAAAAATTTTCTCAAAGATTTTGAAAAAGATAGACAAATTAGAAACCGGTCGATAGTTCTCAATAGATCCGCGGTCGTCCTTTTATAGATGGGTATTACTTTGCTAATTTTCAATATATTTGGAAAAACACCACTGCTAAAAGATGAGTTAATTATATTTTCTAGAGGAGAGCAAATAGCATCGGCAACGTGGTTTAATATAAAAGGTATTCCATCGGCACCAGCTGACTATTTTTTGCAACTTTTTGAACTACATTATACACTTGGATACATGATACTATTACTCTAAAAAGATAAACCCACGCGCATGAGATAGCCTATCTCTCTGCACGCCTGACGTCACTGACGACTATTTCCCCAGAAACGGCGAGTTTTAATATGGCATTCCGATTTCTGTTTAGATGTTAGATGGATTAAGCGCATGATTTATTTATTTTTTAAACGTCATATAATGCCAAAATACAATAAACGTTAAAAAAGGCTTTAAAACACTGCTTTCCCAACCG
The DNA here is from genome assembly GCA_019359885.1 of Listronotus oregonensis. NCBI lineage: Eukaryota > Metazoa > Arthropoda > Insecta > Coleoptera > Curculionidae > Listronotus > Listronotus oregonensis. The sequence continues at coordinate 4,028 of JAHBCN010005945.1, read as the reverse complement.
ACAAGCAGAATTGTTGTCTCGAGTGACGTCATGCGCAACGTCGTACGAAATTAAATCGCCAAGTGGTTTTATCTTCTAGTAATAGTATCATGACTTGGATATACGTAGAGGTGTTAGAAAAAATGTTTTATTTGTATATTTAGGAAAGTGTTTCCGCTTATTGCTCTTTAAATCATTTGCAATTTCATTTACTGATGAAGAAAAATGTTGGTTAAATTTATCGCATAAAATTTTGTTTTTAATACTACTACTGCTAAAATTATTTGTATTTGGGTTTTTAAAATCTGCCGGAGAAAGGAATGTTTTTTTCCTCTATTTGTATTTATTATTGACCACGGTGTTCTGTTTATGTTTTCCGATCGTTCAAGCAATCGGTCATTGAACTTTTTTGGCATCACTTATAGTTTTGTAATGTTTATTTAGTTTTTATATTTTAACTTAAGAGTCTCATCCCTGTTAAAGTCGACAACCAGGGCAGATTTTTGACTTGAATTGAAAGCCTTTTTATATCATCGTTAATCCATCTACCATTTAACCGACATTTTTTATTATTATTTTTTTTTACGAAAGTCGTTTTCTGGAAAGGATAACTGAAAATAGTAGTCAAATATACTAAAAAACTTCTCAAATTTTAAGTTAATGTCTGTTTCTGATATGACGTCATCCCAAGTTTCAGAGCTAAGATATTTATAAAATGCTTTTTTATTTTCATTTGTATAGCAACGTTTTTTATGTTTAATGAACTTACCTCCTCAAGATGTTTATCTTGCTCAATGTCCATGACCAACACCCTATGATCAGAGAAGCAACAGTCCTCCAAAAACGCAGAAATTTTGTTGTAGTTTGTATAGATATTATCCAGCAGGGAGCCTGAAGGTCGGCTGATTAATGGATGATTTCAGATTGTAAGAACACAATAAATCAGCCAAGAGTCTACTACTAGCCACGTCGGACAACTGATCAATGTTAAAATCTGCACCCAAAAAGACAAAGGACGCCATTTTCAAAGCTAAACTAATAAGCTTTTCCAACCTTTCTAAAAACAGATATAAGTTGCTCATGTTATGACTTGGCGAGCGATAGACTGATAAAAATATAGCCACTTTATTGTTTATTTTAAACTGGCTAGCCGTATATTCAAAAATTTGTTCAACATTTTGAAGATTAAAGGTTAGTGGTTTTACTTTAATGTCAGATCTAGCAAACAGGGCAACCCTACCACCCCGCAGTTTAGATCTACAAAAATAACTACATACATTGTAATTTTCTAATACAAAAGAGTTTATTTCTGATTCGCCACACCAATGTTCATTTATACTAACTAAAGCAGGGCAAATGTAATTAAGAAAACATCAATTTCTAGCTTCTTGTTTCTAATGCTCCTAGCGTTTATTTGACATATTCTTACGTCTTCCGAATGAAAACTTTCTGGTCGTCGAAAAACTTAAATTCGCTTAGCTTAATTCCGTTAGCCCATGGCATAATAAGGGTGTTATTAGGTATGTCATAATGAAGGAGGCATTCTGATCGATTTTTAAGTCCGAGTCAATAAAGTGCTTCTAAAATGCTTAGTTATTAGATCAGGGTGTTAAAGTTTAATTTTGCTTCGTTTTTTTCATATTCTAACCAAATGACTGGTGCAAAATTGGGATCGGTTTCTTGGGGAAAATTGTCCACGCTTTTGATGCTGTTGCAGAGGGCCAGCCAGCTCCTCCTTTTTGATGTGTAACTTTTAGCTTAATATTGACCTGTTTATTAAAAATAAGTTACATAAACCATCCGCACAAATGTATACTTTATTTAAGTGTCTAGGGAGCGTTCTCGAGATAAACACTTTAAAGGATCCCACAATTTTTTTGGAAAATGAATTGCAATGTTTCAAACTTTGCATAGTAGTTCTTAACACGGTGATCAAAGTTTTAGGGCAAAACTTGAAAAGCCTCCAACTCGAAAATCACCCTCAAAAGTCACTGGGGAATTGGGGACCTTTGAGGGTGATTTTAGGGGGGTTGGAGGCGTTTTCGGCTTTGTGCCCTGAAAGACCTTTGATCATCGTGTTAAGAATTATCACTATGCAAAGTTTGAGCAATTGGCCAAAATTCAAGTTTCCATAAAAAAATTGTGGGATCCTTTAAAGTGTGTTTATCTCGAGAACCGCTGCTCTAGAGACTTAAATAAAGTATACTTTTTGATGCAGATGGATTTATAGTAACTTATTCTTTAATAAACAGGGTCAATATTCTAAGTTTAAAAAAAGTTACGACATCTAAAACAAGTGAGGTAGCGTAGCTCGCCCTCTACTAGCAACATCAAAAGGTGGATGAATTTAAATTTCTCGCCTAGAAAACCCCCAGATCCCAATTTGAGCAGGTCATTTGGTTAAAGAATAATTAAGAAAAGAAAGCAAAATTAAAACTTAACAACCCTGTATCTTAATAACTAAGCATTTAGGCCCACGTTTATGGACTTTTCGACTTAAAATCGATCCAGGAATGCTCCTTAAATTATGACATACCATTAAGTAACACCCTGAAAATTTATTACTTTTTCAGAGTACATAAAACTTTTTATTACTAATACCTCTAACTGATTTGTTTGGAGGCATTTAGACACAGGAAGTTTAGCACAGAGAAAGAATATTTTAATGAACTTTGGAGATGCGCTCTACGCTTTTTAAATTTTAAAGTGGAGGAAACTCCAAAAATTATTAATCCAATTCAAAATCCAATTTTAAATACGCAGAGTATAAAAACAACATGAACTATTACCCCTTTAAAAAATCAATTAGGTCAAGAAGAAATAAAATAACGTATAAAAGACCCAGAAATTTTTTATTGTGAAAAGAGAGATGAAAAGATTATTTAAAATTTAATTTAACTAATCTACAAAACCATAAAAGTCAGGTCCTGACTGTATTATTTATTGCGCAAAATCCTTTTTTTGCCCTGCATGCGTGGATAAGATTGTTCCACAGTACTGAGCGTCTATTAACCTCAAAACTTCCTTGACACTTGCAATTATATTACAATTAAATCAAAACTAATTCTAGACAAAAATGACTCTTTTAAATTTTTTTAACATAGAAAAGAGAAAAAAGCTAGCTTTTGTATAGATTTTGGTATTTTAAGTTCTATACACCATTTTTCCAACCATAGCACTGGTGGTTGGGTGTTAAATTTTAGGTGTCAAAGAAAATTCTGTAAATCAACATTTTTTATATCAGTTGTAGAAATCAATATTTACGTTATAAGTCTGGAAAATGACATAACTTTTACAGTATAAGTAAAATATTTACAGGGGAGGCGGCGAAGGAGCCGAGTCAGGAATTTCGAAACGAATACTGTAAAAGTTTTTCGGACGAATTATGTAAAATATTTTATTTTATGCTGTACTGTCGAAATTTATATTTTAAAATAATAACATATTTTTAACCTGTTTCATATACCTATAGAAAAATTAATTGTCTACTTTGGAAATGGATTTTAAAATTTCTATTTATGGTGGAAACATTGTCAGTACTGACATAAAATTTAAATTTGACAAAAAGATTGCATTGATATATAAAGGAAACGCATCTTATGGGGCTACAAGGCAGCTAGTACTAAAAAAATCGGCAGAAGGCTATGAGAAAGAATATACTGGACTCAATACTGTTAAATTTCATTTTTCGGACTAAAACCAAGTATCTAAAAGTGCGTCTTACAGTACAGTATGAAATAAAATATGTTTTCAATATGGCTTCGACGAGAAAACTCCCTTATATGATATGTACTAAATCAGTAAGTACAAAATCGACGTGAGCATAAACTTTTCATTACCAAAGTCGTAGCAAGACCAAAAGTAGTAAAGCAACTTTATTACATTTCAACGTCATAATATTCTCTGCGACAATATTTCTTCTGACTTAGTACAAAATAAGAGGACGTTTCTTTATGACATGTGCATCTGCTCAGTTGTAAGGAGACGTAAGAATGATATGAATACTTGAATTTATTAGAAAAATTAGGTAAAACCACTAGTTCGTAAAA
>JAHBCN010005944.1:0-52101 GCA_019359885.1 Listronotus oregonensis | reverse complement strand
AAAAATTTTAAAAAAAATTAATGCTTGGTTTATAATAACTTTAAATTTTGACTTTTTTATAGAGAATTATGGGAAAAAAATGAGTTCAAACAATGAAAAAAAGGAAGAATTTTTATGAGATCAAAAAGCAACATAACACGATCCCTTATAACACGGCGAAACGAAAAAATCTTTTGGGGAACAATTTTCCCAATTTTTGGGGAAAAAAAAACAATTTAAAAAGATATTCGCCAGAAGATTTGGCGAAAATTTTAGAAGATTGGGGGTATAACATGAAGAAAAAAAAGAGGACACAAAGAGTTAGAAAAACCGGGAAAAAGGGGACAGGGGGAAGAAAAATATTTCAAAAATTTGGGCAAAAAAGGGACGGGACAAATATTTAAATCAGCTCGATTGGCACGAGATAAAAGCGTCGGAATTCAGGCAAGGCCTAAAAAAGGAAAGTGAGTTTAAAAGATTTACCACTCGATTTTTGGAAATGGTCAAATGTTGACGAGGACAATCCAGAGATTAAAAAAAAATTTTTTCCAATTTTTTTTGAATTCCTTTTGGCAAGGCCGTTAATTGTAAAATTCAGATTTTAAAAAAGAACTGGACCTAAGGGTAGGTAACTAAAAAATTTTTTTATTTTGTTTGCAAAGATTTTTTTTTTGGGAAAACCTCGGGGGGGTTGAATATAACCCCATATTTTAAAATTTAGGGGGCTAAAAAAATTTTAAAAAATAAAATGGCTAGTAAGAAACAGAACCAAAAAAAAACCTTCCAAAAGATTATATTTGAAATTAATAAAAAAAGAGCAACAAATCCTCATTTGAAGAGCGATTTTTTAACTATACACCCCAACGGGAAAAAAAAAGAGTAAAAAAATGCCTTTGGGCAAATACCTTATCAAAGTGGACAAAACAATCTGCTAAAAAAATTTTTAGAAAAAAAAAATTTAAAAAATTTCCAACTTTCCCCATCGATCTTCTCAATTTTTTTAAACAAAAATGAAGTTTGATCAAAAGTTTAAGCCCCCGGACATTTAAATTTTAAAAACCTATTTTATTAAACCGACACCACCAAAATTTTTAAAAAATTTTGGAAAAAAAAGGGAAAAAAAGAAGCTTCGGCCCCTAGAGTACTCACCGGGGAAAACCAATCTCGGGGTTAAAAAAAGCGCTCAAACTTAATTTTATAATTGCACATTTTATATAAATAATTATATTTTTAGTTTATTTTTTTAGGCAAAAAAAATAAAAAATTTTTGTGTTTTTATTTTCAAAATCTCCTTACGTGAAAAAAGTCATGACAAATTTCCAAAAAAAAATTATGAGGAAAATTTTCTCAAATTCAAGTTTGTTCCCAATTTTTGAAATTTTTCAAAAATGTCATTCGCGAAATTCCAGAACAAACTTTCATTCCCTTTTGAATATTTTGCCGACAAAATTTTTTTTTTTGTGATATTATATATGACAATATTATTTTTTTTTATTTTTGTAAAAAATTATAAAATTTTTTAAAACTTTTTTTTTATTTTTAATATATATTAGAAAATTTTACCAAGCGAAAATTTATAAAATTTTTTTAAGATTTTTAAGGGCAATAGGGAAAAAATTGAAACAATTTTTTATTAACAATTGTCTAACTTTTAAAAAACCCAAATTTTTTAAATTTTCAACGGGAATAAACCTTTTAGTTTTAAACCATAATTTTTTAAAAAAATTTAATTAAAATTTAATACCTTAAAAAAAAATAAATGGACTACTCGGTTTTACGCCGAGGGCAATCGAAAAGTTGGGCGGAGGCCCTTTTCAGCGTTAAATTAAAATTATTAAAAAAAAAACCTGGGAAATTTTTTTGGAAAATTCTTCCGGGGCTTTTTTTAATTTTTTTTTTTTTTTTTATTATCAAAAATCAATTTTTTTTTTTCGTTTTTTGTTTTTAAAAAAAAAAATTTTTGGGGAAAAAAAAAATTTTTTTCCTTGCGTCGAATGGACCAAATTTTTGGCCTTTTATTTTTCGAAAACCACTTCAACGACTACTTAAAAAACTTAGGATTAACGTAATGTTATAAAAATATTAATATAACAGTTTCAAATAAAAACTTCATAATTAAAGATAAGAAACAAAAAAATGTCAAAGGAAAATTAATTTAAAAAACAGCAAATAATAGACGTTTTACTTTGGGGGCCAAAAAAAAAAGGAGCCGGCTATATCCCAAAAAAAGTTTATCGCACAGGTTGGGTATTTTTGTAAAATTTGGGGGGGGAAAAATTGCTGAAAATTATTTTCAAGTTTCAAAGGCGCCAGGGGGGTAGCTGCAATCTTAATCTAAAAAGTAATTTTTTTGTTTAGCTAATTAAGTAACAAAAAAAACCTGATCTTTAAAGTAAGGATAATTAACCTTTTTTTTTTAAAAAATTTTGTTAAACTTAAAAATAAATGGGGGGTATTCAAGGGTTTCCGAAAAACACACCCTGTATCTTCAAAACACCCGACTGATTTTAACAAGCTTGGGTAGTTGAAAGAGCTTTTCGGAACTATATTACGAATGTTTAATGCCTTGGTTTCACATGATAGAGGGATTTTTACGATATTTAAAGAAGGTAATTTTTTTTCAAAACGTAAACCCTTTAAAAAATTTTTTGTATATAGCTAAATAATACCAAACAAGCCCCGGAAAACCGTATCTGATTTTTCGGGTTTCCCTTACCGAAAATTTAGGTAAACAATTTTTATACTTTAATATCCAAAAACTATAAAAGTTACAAGAAAATTTTTAAAATAAATTATGTTTTTTTGCAAATTTAAAAAATTATTATTTAAAATACAACGTTTTATTTAATAAAAAAATTTTTTTAAGAACAAAGTTTTTAAGTTAGGAATAATTTTTTAAACATACAAACCGTAGTGTTTTTTTTTATTGATTTGTGGAAAAAAAAAACACGAACACGTAAAATCAAAAAAAAAAAAATTTGGGTTTATCTTTACGTACTACGTACAGTTATTTTTAAATATTATACCATTTTCGTATTCGCTTTAATAATTCAATCGTAAAGAGTTTTTAATCTAGTGATTGGGAATTACTTAGATGAGCCATTCGTTATTTTATTGAATATGTTAAAAAAGATGTTGGTGTAAAAATAGTACTATAGACATTAAATTATTGATATTTAAATATTAATCAAATTTACTAATAAAACCAATGATGTGGGTTTTAAATAAGTCATTAAAGTAAAGGTGTTGGAAGCCAATGCTATGGCCCATTAGATCAAAATATTCAGTATGAAAATAACTGTCAGAGATGGCCTCCCCGTTTTTTAAAAAGAAATTCCACGAAATTTAATGTGTTGTTTACCACACTGATAACCAGTGGGTTAGGCAACACATTATACTTTTATAAGAGCCGTATTAGTTTGATTGTTTTGCTTTTGTGTTATATTTTGTGGTTGCTGAAGTTTTTTTTGGGTTTATAAAACCTTCTTATTTTAGTGATTAGTGTTTATTAAATTGTTACTATAATTTTTTTTTGTTTATTGTTTGTTACTTATAATATCGTAACAAAATGACTAGAGGGTGTATGGTTTTGTCTTACAAATCTAAGGGTAAAATACCCGGTTTTACTTAGGTAAGTATTTCTTATATTTAAAGTAAGTGCTTCTTATGAGACGAACGTTAGGTAACCGAATAAATAATAATATATCAATTATGAATTATAGAAATTGAAAATTTCATAGAAATAGCAGTGAGAAAAATAAACTAACTTTTCTTTTGGGTGATTTCCAAATGTTTGTGTATTTCTGTGATTATTAAAAAAAAAAAAGGTTTACATTTAGGTACTTTTATTTCATTTAATAATTTAGTACATTTTTTTTAAAGGACCAAAAAATATTTTCAGGCAGACAAAAATTTTTTTTTATACAGTTCCTTTTTTTTTTCGATTTTTTTTTAAAAAAAATTAGATTTTTTGGGTTTTTTAAACTTACATTATCAACTTTAAGCTCGATAGTAATTTAAATATTAAGGTTACTGTTACACCCATACCTAGGTACCAAAGGTTACTAAACATTATTAACCACTGTTATTCCCTCATAAATATTTGTTATTAGTGAAAAGTATATGCCTAAAAACAGTTATAAAATTTTTTACTTTTTAATGTACAACCACAATCTTAAGATAATTAAACTCATTTACACTATCTTGCCCTTTTTATCACAAAATATAAGTACATGAAACTGTCAAAAATTTTTTTTAAATTTATTTTAAAAATCGTGTTTTAATTTACTATTTTGAATCAAATGAACACCATTTAAATAGAAGGCTGTATGGCGCCATCTATTCTTTCCATATTATATCAGATGACATAAAAACAATATAATAATTTTAAATATTCTATAAAATAACTTTTAAAAAAAATTTTGTAAAATTTAAAAAAAAAAAGTTATGTTTTAATTTAATTTTAAAGATGTCAACTTATAGATAGCAAAAAAAGAATTTAAGCCCGGCCTGACCATATTCATTGCGCAAACTCCGCGGGGCCAACCTATTCCCGCTGCCCTGCACGCCTGGACAATTTTCTTCTACAGTATTGGGCTTCCATACACCTTTAAATCCTGGTCGATTCCAACAAGCAAAGTAGCAACGCTTAGAGAATCTAGTTATTTAAGTTAGTAATTGTTATACGAAACCCGATTTTCCCTTCCATCAATTTTTTAAATTCATGTTTAAAAGTAGGTTTTTTTTTTTTTTTTAATATTAGCATGACCCAAAAACCCCAAAAAAATTCCCGTTTAGGGTTGTTTTTATAGTTCTTAATTTTATTTTTATTAAATTTTTTTTTTTGTTTGACCCCTTTTACAGAAGTAAATAATTGTATCCACCCTTTATTTAAGAGAACCAATTCTTCATATATTTTGATTTTTTTATATTACCCATGGGTAGATAAAAACTTTTACCATATAAAATCAAATTTAACATGATCCATTGTTTTACAAGTTGAAATGCCCCTATTTTCTCCCTTACACTGTCATACAGAGGCAAAAAAAAACTGGGAAAAGTCTCTAAACTAAGGACTGTTTCCCCAAAATTAAAACCCAAAAAGGGTTAAGTAGTCCACCCTAAGTAGATTTTTTTTCGTGAAAAAAATTAGTTTGAAACAACGGAATAAATACTTTTTTTTGAGGTTTTTTAAAATTTTATATATGATATTTATAATTTTTGATAATTAGTATGACCCCCAACCCTTTTTTAAATTACTATCAAAAAATTTTTTTTAAAAACCAAAAACATAAAATCAAAATAAATGTCTAAGTAGGGTTGAAAACCTTTTAAAAGGGTTAATAAACTTTACTGCGTGTGGGTTTTAAATAATTGGTTTATTGATTACTTGTTATGTAGTTAAAAGTAATCTGCATATTTCGGGTCATCCAAACGTACTACTTTGTTTCATGCGAATTAAATTACATACAGAGGCCAATTTAAAAGCTTAAAAAGCAAATATATCAAAAAATGAAAATTAAAAAATTAAAATTTTGACATGAATCTTATAGCGGCTCTATACTCGTCCGTGAATCGCAATTACAAACTTTGGCTGATTTTACACCAGATCTCTGCGCGAAGAATAAAATTTTTATACCTAAACAAAAGCCTAATATATTTTCATATACCATTCTGAAATTTAAACACTTCGTGAAACAGATCTTGTTAAACATCTGCTATCAGATTAGAAATCCCCCAAAATATAAAGAATCAAGGAATTTTTATATGGGAAAATTTTCACCCGATTTTCCCCTTTGGCCCTTTACTCCGATTCAAAAAACCTAGCAAATCGTTATTCAGCAATTGCTTCCAAAAAACATAGTGAGGGTCCTCCATCTTTTTGGGAAAAATATATATTTTCTTTTAAAGCTTTCTGTTTTCAATAATTTCTATCTAATTTTTCAGCAGTTCTTGGACAAAAAAGGATTAGAGAGTGTTCCCAAATTTCCCTAAGTAAATAATGTTATTATTAAATAATATTTTGACAACGGGTATCAAATTTTCCCTTTGCCCAGACATTTATTTTTGGGGTTGCTTTATTGTCCTTTTCTAAGTAACTAATTACCGGATTTTTTGTCATTCCAATTTTATTCCCCCTGGGTTTTTTTAGAACCATTCAAAAACGATATTTGTCGCTAAAACAAATATTTTTTAAACTGAAAGTCTCACTCAACACTTCGGGCATTTTCCCCGCAATATTAACTTCCCCTTTTTTTCCGGGTCATCCTCATGTAACTTCTGGGGAAATGGCATTTTTTACGGATAAAAAAAGATTTGATGATGAAAAATGATGAATGATGTTATTGGGTTTTACTCAATTTTGGCATAGAAACATTTAAAAACTATAGCAAAATGTTGTGACACTTCTACTTGTGCCTCTTCATCGAGTAATCTTTGTTGAACTCTTTTTTTGTTCCTTCGAATTTGATAATTAGTCTTCTGACATAAATAGAATTACATTTTTTTGGATTTATTTGTTAAAAGCTGTAGTAGTCCTGTAATGAAACATTTTTCCCAAACCCTAAATAGACATCATGTGAATTCTTTTTAGCCCAAAATTTTAAACGATGTCTGATTGGAAAAAAACTTTGTTTTGGTTTAAAAAATTATGTTCATTTTTTCTTAAAACTAACATGGGGCCCAAAAACAAATATATACCTGCTATTGACTTTGGAAAAATTTGATAAAAAAATCATTTTGAAATTTGGAAAAATGCTTTTTTTGGCCTGAGATTTTTTTTGGGGAAAGGGGAAAACAAAAACCATTTTTCAAATTCCAAAATAAAAGTTTTTTACCAAAACGTTTGCCTGAGGTCAATTTCATTTCCATACTTGGTGTAGGTCCTATGTCTCACATTTTAAAGATAAAAAATGAAAAAACCCAAACCGCCCCGGAGCTAATAGTCCAAAGAAGACCGAAGTACCCAAAGCTGTAAATAAATTTGTACAGTTTTCATTTGTGGCGCAAATTCTTCGCGGATGCTTTCGAGCGAGAAAAAGTTTATTACGATTCCGACGGGAACCCGCGAAAAAGGCCTCAAAGTCCCAAAATAAGTTTCCCAGCGAATATCTGCCAAAATGTGCGAATTAGAGAATTTTTGTTCAAAGGGAAAAAATTAGGACCACCCCGAAAAAAAACAAAAATGGTCCTTACCATTTTTTTGCAACACCAATATTTCTCGCAAAAAAGGCGTCGAGAAATCCATAACATTTTACACTGGGTAGATGTGGCTAAAAAGGTTTTAAAAAATGAGATGGGCAAAACAATGTTTTTATTAAAACTAAGAAAGATTGGGAAAGAAATTTTCGGGATTATTGAACAATTTTCTAAAGGTCTCATTATAAAAAATAAATGTTAATAACAAACCAGTTTTTTAAAAATATCATTAAATTAATGGGATACTCTCAAAATATCGTGAAAAAAACTTTGACCGCTTTTTATAATATTCTAGAAACATCAGAATGAAACCAAACTACACAATGATAAATACGGGTTTTTCCATTCCATGAACTTTGAATATTTAAAAAATGTACAATATTGCGCGAGTAATGGAAAAATTCGTCCGCCCGCTTGTAAGTGAAGATAGCGGCTTTCTAGCGGTAGAGCGGCAGCTGAAATGAGGGGATTTTTAGGTCTTGATATCTCAAAAAATATTCGATTTTTCGAAATAAAATTATAGGGACCATTTTGTAGATAACATGGCGATCTTTATTTTTTCTATCAAAATTCTCCAATTGCATATTTTGGCAGATATTAGCGGGAAACCCATTTTTGGGCCTTGAGGGGCCATTTTCAGCCCTTTCCCACCTTTTAATGTTGATAAACTTTTTTTCGCTCGAAAGCATCCCCGAAGACCTAAGAATTGCGCCAGAGGGGAAAACTGTACAGATTTATTTACAGCTTTGTCCCTTCATTATCTGGACTATAAATATATGGGCATAAATTTTGATGCTTTAGTTCAGTCAAAAAAAATGTGTTGAGGGAAATAGGGATAAACCTGGTTTTAAACACTGAAAATTTGGCAGTATTAAAACGGGATCTTGGACGTTGTTTTTTTAGTAAGGAAACTGTATTATGTACCGGGTGTTCCACTAAGAAAGGTAGTCGGCTATATCTCCGAAACTACTAATAGTATAACTTTCGGGAAAAATTTTTTTAGATAAATGCGAGCAAGGGAAATTGCTGGAAATTATTTTCAAGTCTGTGGGATGGCCGCTAGGGGGCGTAAAGGTAACGTCAAAACATAAAAATATAGTTTTTTTTAAATATTAAATAAAGTGTATCAATAAGTGGTACTATTTTAATCTTTAATGTTTTCTAAACAAAAAAGCTTTAGGTGTAATTTTTGTCAGTTCTAAAATAAAGGGGTGGGGGAAGGTAAAAGTTTAATTTAGAAAAGTGCTAATAACTCTGGTTTGCTTTAACCGAATTTAGTGAACTTGGTCTCGTTTAGAAGAGCATTTTAAGCATCATTTTTAGGTGTATAAACTATTGCTACATTCATCTCACAAACGCCACTAGAGGGCGTCAAGGTAAAAACTAACTTATTTTACGAATTTTTTTGAAAAATTTACCTTTTCACATATTTAGATAGAGAAAAAAATCCCAACAAAACCGCGAAAACCGCAATTTAATATCTCTTTTCAAACCGAATATATTAGCAAAAATATAAATACGACATAGAGACGTAACGCATTTAACGACACAATGTTTTCTACCAGGCCGATTTCTTTAGGTAAAAATTAAATTTATAAATTTTTACAAAATCTTATACTACATTATTTTTACTAATTTTAACCCATTTAACGATATTAGACAACATTAGATAATTATTACCAACCTATAACTGTAATAATCCATCGAGCATGGTCCTTATCAAGTTAGCTTTGAAAACAAAAGGATGCTGAAATGTCGGTTAATGCAAATCGGAGTTATTAGCACTTTTCTAAATTAAACTTTAACCTTTCCCCAGCACTTTATTTTAGAACTGACAAAAATTACACCTGAAGCTTTTATGTTTAGAAAACATTAAAGATTAAAATAGTACCACTTTTTGACAGTGGTATTTTTTTGAGAAATGTATATTTTTATGTTTTGACGTTACCCTTACGCCCCCTAGCGACCATCCCACAGGCTTGAAAATAATTATCAGCAATTTCTCTTGATCGCTTTTATCTAAATTTTTTTTGTCCCGAAAGTTATACTATTAGTAGTTTCTGAGATTTAGCCGACTACCTCTCTTAGTGGAACACCCGGTACTTTCTTTGAAAAAAAAAAAAGAAATAAATGCATCTTTAATTTATGATTAAAGATAATATGTGTTTAAGCAACACTTTAACTAATAAAATATAGTCTAAATTTTTTTTGTTTACAAAAGCACTACCCTAGTTTCCGTGAGTTTATCGCTCGTCTATCTTTATTTTCCCACAAAATCCGACAATGAACATTAAAACAATAGAGTAAGTAGTGTTACGTCTTGAATCAAAAAATGCGCCATTACATTATTAGCAAATTTTTTGTTATGGTTCACGACAAATAATAATTAAATGTTTATTGTTTTAACTGCAAACGTGTGAAGTGTGCCAAAGTCTATAATAGATAATTGGCAGCCACTTTGTTCCGGAAAATTGACTTCTCAAGATTTTCTACTACATAAAAGTAAACCATATAATTTTGCGATAGCTAAGATTCCCTTAAGATAAGTTATGTACAATTAGGTACTGAAGAATTGATTTAAATATGAATGGTACAGCCAAAGGAAAAACGTAATAAAGGGGAAAGTAAACCAAACACTATAGAATTAATCGATTGCTTAGTATGAAAACCTTGTACGGCACAGACAAAAAACTGATTTGGTTTCCCGGTTGTGTCTAAAAAGATTTTAATTTTTTTACATATTTTGGATTTGAAATAACACCCACGAAATGTTTTGAAATAAGAAAACACTGTGAACACCTAAAAAATGCAACCAATCTTCCTTCGGGGTCTTCACACTAAATCCACTAAATCTTGGGAGCAGCTGATATACGTGGTTTCCGTTGTGGTCTGTATGGAGCAGCACTGCGCAGATGAAATTTTTTGTCACAGCTGTTATATATAAAATACGTAATTTTTTTTATCTAGAAACACCAAAATGCTATAAAAAAATAAAAATTCGAGGTTTTTATACTAAGCCATCGTTATAATACTTGATAAATACCTTTCTTGCTTTACATTGCCATATCAATATGCTGTTTTTAATAATCTTTCTCTCTTGTGTGTCTTTTTAGAGATATATGAAAAGGTAAAAATTCCAATATTTGTTTTAATTTTTTTAGGATATATAAAATCTGAAATTATGTTCTAAATATTTTTTTATGCTTAAAACCAACAACCTTACTTGCGTTAGAGTTATCACTTTATAAGTTAGTAAATAATATAAACTTAATGTATTGAAGCTCTTATGCTTCCACCAGAAAATTAAAGGCCTTTTCCAAAGTGGAATCTTTTCAATATTAGGAAAGTGTTTCTTACCTATTTAAAGATCTTCTAGGAAAATAGCTGTTGTTTTGGAACTTACCTGGAAAAAATTAATCAAATTAGAATTTTATGAATTTAAAAATATACCTATTATTTTTGAATTGGGTTATAATTTTAACGAATGTTTTCTTTACAAGAAATCACGATTAGCAACCATCAACAACTATCATTTACGACAGATGATATTTTTGGAAGGTGTTTTAATTTAACGTTTATTCTTTAAGTAGTCTTAATTATTTAACATGCTTATAAAATAGCAGTTTTAATAATTTTTTAACAAAAAACATTAATATAGATATTTTACAATATTTTTGTTTTTTAACTATACAGCGAAATATCGAGATTTAAGATTTTTAGACATTTTATTCCTATGGAACTTTTTTTTATGCTCTGCCCAATCTTTACTAATTTTGGTGGTATTTTACTTTGGATTATTTTTAAAAAATATAATATTTATCGTCACTGTCACTATTCTAGTAACCATATACGTAATTTAAAAATATATTTCTTAATTATATACTGGAAATTTTCTTTTGTCAGATGACATGATTACTGCCTATAAAATTCATTTTACAAGATATATCAAGATTTGCCCCAATTGGTTATCCTGAATGTTTAATACGGTATACAGGGTGTTTCAGAATATGTGGTCAATCTCTCGGAATCCAATAGAAAACCTAAAAATAGTATGACAAGTTTCCATAAACTTTTTTCCTACGACTCTCCTACGGAGATACAGGTATGTACATGATGGACGCTCCTGGAATTTTTTTAAAAACTTTTAAAATACTGGGCGTAAATTAATATTATTTTAATATGATGGTTACTAGATAAGTCTTTTTAAAATAAACTCATTAAATCATATTTGGCTTATTTAGTTTGCCAGGGACGGACTAGCTCTGACACAATAATAGCAATTTTTTTAACACCCTGTATGATATCGGCTCAACAAAATTATTTTTGGATAGCTTTAACCGTAAACTAAAAAAGGTAAGGTGATATTGTGACATTGCATAGTATTGCAGCACACTGCGAAACACTCTGCAGTGTCTTAAATAGTCAGGTTTAATTAATTTAGGAGAGGTTGGTCTTAAAGTTTCCGTCTTTTAAGTACTCCATATCAGTGTGATTATCGTACAAAGTGCTAAGTTAAGGACAGTGACATGTTTGTTTCCTAGTTGCTTTTTATATGTTACCTAATTGTAAATAGAGGTTGGTAGCTAACATGACATATCTTATACAGAGTCCTACGAATTATGTGAAGACACGGGCCAAATAATAATCACGAGAAAGCTAAAGACAGCAAGAGGATATAAATGTCTGTATAGATAAGACAATTAGGTAGATTATTTATAATGTTAACAGCAATACACAAAAATATGAAAGAAAAAATAATGATAACTGAAAAACATGTAAAAGATCTAAAAAAAAAAATAAAACTAAGTAGATACTAAGAGAAGTCAAGAAGAAAAAAAAAACTAAGAACAAGTAAATCATAAAATTAAAAGACGATATCACATATATCAAAAATCAGCAGAATTCTTGCTTAAATAATAAGGTAGGACCGCTGATCACGTCTCGTTAAGTCGATATACAGGGTGTTCAGGGTTGAGTCATTAATTTGCGGCTTTGTAGCACTGAAAATAAATCAACTTAGCAGAATTTTGCGAAAGTAATGCGTTATTTTAACAATTATTTAATAAATTAAAAATTTGAAAGCTTTAATACAAACATAGTTTTTTTTTCAATCACTGCGTTGAAAAAACAAACGATTTTTTTGTTTGCTTCCAGTAATTTGAATGCCTAGTTTTTGTATTTCTACTCGGTTTTAAGTGCGATTTCCGGTTGACCGGTGGTAAATAACTCGTACAATAGTGCGTAATAGTTGCTTTGGTTTCTCAGTTTTTTGCCTCGTTGCCAGATGATCAGCCAGCTTTTCCCTTTCCAGACAAAGCTCTTTAAGGCTTCGTAAGATGAAAATCTGGATGTCGGGCACAAAGCCCCCATAAATTCCGATTTTTTTTACAAAATATATCTCTTTAAATATTTTGTTATCGATACAGGGCACAAATAATGGCGGTCAAACCAAGAACTTTTACTGGTATCGCGACTAACTATTTTCTGTCAGTTATGACGTTTCCCGTTGCGCGCGCATCTGTTTTCCGCCATTGGAAAACATCTCGTGTACAACCTCTCTTTCCAAAAAAAGATATGTAGCTTTTTATCGCGTGACTTCACTGCTCGGAGGTCAAACAGAAACTGCTGCGTAATAGTTCTAAACTTATTTTTGCTTTTTGGAAGATTTGGTAATAAAAACGGCACACGTTTATATATAAACTAACGGGAAGTATCAACAAAATGCAGCCGCAGCATGTGGTTTAAATTTTAATTTTTTAAAATAATTGTTAACAAGGGCCTTGTTTAGCAACTTTTATATAAATACTTTTTGGTAAATTAACTTTTTTTTACGGATTCTACAAGCTGTTAAAATAAATGACTTAACATTGAGAGCACCCTGTATATGGAACTGCTGGTATTAAGATTAGGCACTAAAAACTTTGGTAATATTTATTTTGTAAAAAAAGCAAAACACTAAATATACAATGTTTGGTAGAGATGATTTACCATTGGATCCTATGTAGAATCCATTATTGATTACGTTGCATTTAGTTTTGACAAAAAAAATCCGATAAAATTTTATTTATATTTGTTAACTAAAAACAAAAAACATAATTACTCTTAAAAACTTTGCAAGTTGAGTAGTCGAGAGGATCTGTAAGGTATATATTTATCTTTCTGGTACATGGCAATTTATACGCTACAGATAATAAATATATCAAAAGACTACTTCAGCAATACTTAGTACTAAGACCTGACCTCTGAAATAAAAAAATCAAGTTATTTAGATTTTGTTTTTATATTGCAATATAAAACCTAAATGTAAACCAAAAATAACTTCTTGATAAAAAAAAATTTACGCCTATTTATCCCAAAGCTATACTATTATACACACTTTCTTTTTAAATGTGTATGCAGTCCAAGAAAATTATAATAATAACAGTCATAAATAGGTGTGAATACAGAGATTGTTTATCTCTAGCCTACAGATATACCAACTTATAATAATGACTACCTATACGGTATATTTTCTTTTGCAATATAAATGGAGAACTTGCAGTAAACATATGATTTACTGCGATGAATTTAATTGCTCAGAACGTGCGGGTATTTATATTATTTGACTACATTTGAAATTAGTTCAACTGCTATTTTGTTAATGCTCAATTATTACGTATTTAGTTATAATTTTGTAACTATCTTCTTCTTCTTCTTCTGGGAGCACTCTTGATTCACTACCGGAGGCAGCGCAGCCTCTTGGGCTTTTCTGCCTAATCTTCCATTATCTTTTATACCAATCCTCTTATTAGTCTTGTTCCTTCTACAAGTCTGTATAACCCCGAGACTGGTTGGTTGATATGCTCCGGTGGGCTCATTTCCGGTTGCCCAAATTATCTTCTGTGATTCAACGCTTCACATTCCTCCAGGATATGGTAGGCTGTTTCTCCCCCTCGTCGCACATTTTGCAACTTGGGTCCCCATTATATGAGCCTATTTTGTGTAGCTGTCCTCCTCAATGTTATCACTAATTTTAGTGAGGGCTATGTAAGCAGAGTCAGAGATCCGGGACTGTCAGACCACAGGGCCGTGGAAATATCAGTCGAGGTACTTGAGGTCGGGGTTAACAAAGAAAGGGTATCTTTCAGGAGGGTTACAGAGGCGGCATGTATTCCTTTTATAATGTGTTTGAAGGTTATGATTGGGACTTAGTGAGTGATGACCAGCTTACTATAAATTCAAAATTTGAAAGGCTTATTGATTTATTTAGGACAGGTATAGACAAATGTTTTCCTTTAGTTGAAAAACTATTGATAATTCTAAAAAACACAAAAATTGGTTCACAGAGGAACTACGTAAAATGAGAAACAACCTATGCCTCATGCGGAAATTCATGAAAAACTTTCCCAGTCTTGAATTGAAAGAACATATCAAAAAATACCGTTATTTCTACCGTAATCCATAAAAGAGGCCAAAAGAATAAATGTCAAAAACACCATCAAAGAAAGTGGTAACTTTCCAAAACTTACTGGAATATTGTAAATTCACAAAGAAAAATAAAAACCAGACATCAAAAAACACTATAGATCCTAATATTTTATATCAATTCTTTGTAAATGTATCTGAAGACATTATAAAAAATCTGCCAAAATCAAATGTAAATGTAAATATTAAAGCTCTAAGAAACTAAATACTTCATTTATTTTTGGGAACTAGTTAATGATACCGAAATATCTAGATTCACTTAAAAACAAAAAATCTAAAGACCACTTTGAATCCTATAAAAATTGATAAAATGTGTAAAACATACTTATATGTCCTTAACCAAACTTATTAATCTTATTATAAAACAGGGTAAATTCCTAGATATATTAAAAATCTCTAAGGTCATTCCCATTCATAAAGGAGGTGAATTGATGCCACATAATTTTAGGCCAATATCTTTAGTCCAATTATATCAAAAATTATTGAAATTGCTCTTAAAAAACAAATCAATGAATATTTGAAAAAATAAGCTTTTTACGTCTCACAATACGGCTTCAGAGAAGGTAAATCTACCAGTGAAGTCTAATCTCACTTTTACATAGAATCATATAGGAATGGAAGCAAATCAACTTGTAAGGACAACCTTTGTGATTTACAAAAGGCATTTGACTGTCTATGTCATGAAAAACTTATACAAAAACTCAAATATTATAATTTCAATAGAAATAGCCAAAATTTAATTTCTTCTTATCTGCAATGGTTTCAATACACTTCTGCACAATAATCTTTCATGAAATAATTCCAATAAAACAGGGGTACGCAGGGTTCTGTTCTTTAATAACTCTTTCTTAATATATATTAACGATATGCATGAAAGTCTCAAGATGGAAGCTTGACTTTGATTTACAGAACGATGCTACTATACTAACAACAAAAGACACAGAAAAAGATCTATGGATCTATGAACAATAGACTGACTGAGGCAATTGGTTTACAGAACACAAACTATCTCTGAATGATACTAAAACAACTAGGTTGGTTTTCACTCACAGAGATCTGTTGGCAGATGATTTAAATGATAGCCTAAATTCTTGGGCATTCATCTAGACCCAAAACTGAACTTTAATATACACGTGGATCATCTAGCCAAAAAATGGCCTCAAACATCTTCCTGATGAGAAACTTAGCTATGATTAGATACAAACGACCTAAACGGCTTATCATGCCCTTATCGGCTCTCTGCTGTCCTATGGTCTGATAGCCTGGTCACACGGCTGCAGCCAATAGAATATCTGGACTGCAAAGAGGTCATACGTATAATGTGCGGGTCGATATAGGGACAGTAAGGCATAAGTACAAGAACTAAGGCATTCTTACTCTGCCAAGTCTTTATATATTACTTTGCCTTATTAACGCACATCAAAACAAACACACTTTCACTAGAAAGAAGATACATACACATAATACTCGTACAAATACAAAATTTCGCCTAATTACTACCGATTAAATTCCAGTAAAATAGGCAGTAACTATTATAACATGGTTTTTCTTAACAAAGTACATAACACAATACTAGAGTTATCTCCTAAAGATTTTAAATTTTATGTAAAAATGGCTTGTGCAGCTGCATATTATGGTGTGGGAGTTCATTGATGACTGTGATATAGTATGAAATGAATGAATGAATATTATCATGTGGGGGATATCACTGATGACTGATATAGTTTAAGTACTCGGATATTCACATTTTGAAGACTCATAATTTTAAAAATAAAGGAAAAAGTAATTAATTCACACTGCCTTTTAATCCTTAGTTCTAATCCTATTTTAATATTGTTAATTCCGATTTAATATTTGTAATCATATTTTAATATTCTTGACATTTTAAACTTTAGTGTACGGAAATTTATGTAATCTATTTTTAGATGTATTGTGATGTTAGATTATGTATCATAATTACATTGAGTTTTTATATATGTATAATAGTACATGTTAACATAGAAAAAAGACTGACGTGTGTAAGCACTGTATGTGTAGTAACATGAATAAATGATTTGATTTGATTTTGATTTGATTTAGGTTAACGTGTCCTGTTAGCAACCCTACTGTTATGCGAAGTCGTTTCCTACTTTAACTAAAAGAAGTGGAGTGTAAATTAACTATACCTGCTTTTTTGCGAATGATTAAACTTAGAATAAGTTTTCTCAACAATAAAATCTAGTTACAAAAATAATATACAAAATATTCGGTTAAAAAACTTATATTACATGTATTTGCATAAACTATTTGAAATATTTCCTATAAATATAAAGCAAACAAAAAAGATTTTAATATACATATATATGTATATATATATATATATATATATATATATATATATATATATATATATATATATATATAATATATATATATATATATATATATATATATATATATATATATATATATATATATATAAATATATATATATATATATATATATATATATATATATATATATATATTTATATATATTTATATATATATAGTGTGTCCTTAATTGCCTATGGAAAACTTTATTATTCATTTAACGAAAAAAGTTATTCTTTATAAAATTTCCCGCATGCTCCAAAATTTAAAATGCAATCAACAGATATGAAAATTTATCAATCATATACGGGATATGCCAAAAAATATTAATTTTGCTCAAGTAAAGTAACTTTATATTTACTAATTTAAAAATTATATAATAAAAAGTTGTTCGAAATTAAAAACCATGTTTAAATATGCAATAACATCCTTAATTACAAAAATATTTTTACAAATTTTGCTTTTTATTTTTACTGAATTTTAATACTTTCTACCAAATTTAGCTAAATACAACTGATGTTTTGAATGTCACTATAAAACATTTCTTGTCAATCATCAGATATTGAATTTTTTTTTACTATACGAAAATAAAAAATAATTTAAATTTTAAAAATATAAAGTACCCTTATATTTAAAAATATCGAAAAAAGTTATTATGAAAGTTATTCGAAATTAAAAATCACGTTTAAATATGCAGTTGCATTAATTTATAAAAAAAATGAAAATATTTCTTTAAACATCTCTACTCGAACTACGAAAATTTGTGTTATTATTGTACATATAATCTAGAATGTTTAACAAAAAATTTTTTTAAGGGCATTCAAAACATCACTTGTATTTAGCGAAATTTGGGGAAAATTTTAAAATTCAGTAGAAATAAAAGCAACATTTGTTAAAAATATTTTTTTAATTAGAAGGGGTGTAATTACATATTTAAACATAGTTTTTAATTCGAACTACTTTTTTTTATAACAATTTTTTAAATTGTGAAATATAAAAAGGGACTTTACTCTTCAGCAAACTTCATTTTTGGGCATACCCCAAAGATTGATAAAATTTCATATCTGTTGGGTTGCATTTTTAGATTTTTTGAAATGGGAGAACCTTTTTTTGGGAAAAATCATTTTTTCGTAAAATTAATAAAAAAAAGTTTCCATATGTTGCCAACTTAAGTAGAAAACTGTTTTAAACAGTAGCTATATTAATAATTAATAATTCTTTGTTTTAATATATTTAAAAAAAAAATACTAATAGAAACCCCGAATACCCGGATATTTTTCCCCGAGTTTTCCCGACGGTGTTGACAGAAAATCGAAACCAAATTTTCGATTTTGAGGGGATCCTAAAATTACATTTTAATGAATTTAAATTTTAGGTCTTTTATGCCCGCATTTTCACGTCCGAAATATAATTGGGGGAAAAAAAAGCCCTTTAGCTCCCGAACTACCATGACCGACAAAATTTTAAAACGTATTAGAAAAAACCTGGGAAATATAAAAATTTTTTAAAAATTTTTAACTTTTACCATATAAAAATTACAAAATTTGTTAATAACCTCAAATTAAAGCCCAAATTTTAGTCGGTCATGGTTAGTTCGGTTTAGCAAAAAACGCTTTTTTAAATTTTCCAATTAAAATTAATGAAAATGCAGAGACGTATTAAAAAAAAACCCGGGGGCGTATTAGAAAAAGACCTCAAATTATTACTTTACACATTAAAATTTAATTTTTTAGGTTATAACACTGTCAATGAGCTCGTGAGCCCAAATATTCGGGGTATGTCTAGACCCTAGTAATTAAATTAAGTATCTTAGTTAAAAATTTGTTATAAAACTGTTTTGTTGTAATTTATTTATTTCATTAATTTTGTCAAAAAAAAATGTTACTACGGTACTAATAACTACTGATGAAAAAAAAACCATGGCCGATTTTGCGCCCCCAGGTAGCTGCGCGCTTGGCGGGCGCCCATCTCGCCACCGCCTAAATACGGCCCTGCATATATGATGTCGCCAGGTTTTAGGTGGCTGAACGCGCAAGTAATGGAGTACGTGTAATAAAGAAGTATATGAAAGGGCACCGTGGTCTTAAGTAATGGCTAATGGCATACGTGTTCACAAAGTAACTGCGATTCCGTATTGCGGTCGCGTCCATTTAGAAAACGCCAGTATTACTGGTGTACGTTTTTTTAATGGTGAAAAATACATATAAGAAAAAGTTTTTAATAAATTTATTTTAACCTTAGTTAAGAGGGCGATTTTTGCCTCGATTTTAAGAAGAAAAGTTTGTATGAACGAATATCCTAAATGTCCTTTTGAGTTACAGGAAGGTAAAATATTCGAAAATAAATCATTTATAATGAAATGTAATACCACTTTAAATATTTTAATGAAATTTGGCATACATGTACTAGGTTAGGTTTAAAGTGAGTGGACTTTTTACGCCCTCCACTGCGACCGCTCGGTCTATTGTGGCTTACACCTTTTTATATTTCTCTCAATAGGATCAGACTTCTAATGAATCCGATATCAGATTGGGAGAGAGTTCTTACATCTCCTCTTACTCGTGTCGCTACCGGACACGAGCACAATATTGGTTCTGATGTGTTCTGGTGTCCCTGTCTCCTGGAGAGTATGACGAGCAGACGATTGGAACCGTCATCGCGTCATGCCCTCTTCTCCCGGTCTAGTAACATGGGTAGCTACCAGGTCCTTCTTACAGGGACCAGATGTTCCTTCTGAGGCCGCATCTCCGGTCTTACCCTATGAAAACGGTCCTACCCGCTTTCTGCTTAAAGTCAGGGAACCATTTTCCTTATAAAGGCGGTTCTGTCCGCCTTCTGTTTGATTCAGGGATTCCTTCCTAAGCATCTGTTTGTTTGGGATGGATTAGTCCTTCCCCGTGAAACAGGCGCCGGTGACTTCAGGGGCACCTTTCGAAACGGATTCACCCGTTTCGGTCGGCGCACCATTGTCACTTTTTTTCCTATGAAAGCGGTTCTGTCCGCTTTCTGTTTGGAGCTAGGGAAGTAATAGTCCACCACGCAGAGCCCCGTATTACCGCAGTAAGACTAGATACTCTGAGAGGCCGCCCTGTACCTCAGAGGCACCGTTGGAGACACCTGTTTAAGGCACAGGATGTCATTCACTCATCAGCACATTATGCTAACAGCTTGAGTTAAGCCTTGTTCATAGTCAGATCCCGTTCCATACGCTAGCCAAAAGAGTTTCCGATAACCAGCAACTCTAGCGCATGTTCCAAAAGATCCTACTGGGCCCAACCACGACAACGACGTGTGAACACAGCGGTGGAATACATGTACTATGTATTAAAAGGCATTTCTTAGTGTACCACATTTTTTTATTTTCCCCAGTGCCGTTCGGACGGAATTTGACCTGCCTATTTTGGCAGACATTGATGGTACGCCACTAATTTCTCGTAAAATAAAAATTATTTTTAAAATCCCCAATAATTTCTTAGCAAAGTTGATCATTTAATTTTATCGATGCACGGTTTTCGCTTAAAAAAATAGAAACTGTTTCTGTGCATGATCATAACAATATCAGTAAACAATATCACCATGCAGAGAAATATCCAGATTTAATTTTTCTAGGTGAAAACCGTGACTGAAAAAATCAAGAAAAAAAATAGAAATCACCTAAAAAAATTAAATCTTAAATATTTCTTCGCATGGTAATACTGTTTCCGATATTGTTATGATCATGCAGAGAAACGGTTTTTATTTTTTTTTAAAGCGAAAACCGTGCATTAAATTGAAAAAAATCAAGAGATCAACTATGCTCAAAAATAAAATAATTGAATTAATCGAAGCAGCTTTAGCGAACAAATACTTGAAAAAAATATTATCAATAAAGAATGTACCGCAATTTAAAGTTGTTAATACAGCTTCATTTTTTATTAAACAAGTATCGACCTACCCTGTTGTAATCAATATTTTGTAATAAAAGTTGTAATTCAACAAGCTAGTTTATGACTAACTATTTCAAGTCAGCAAGTATTTGTATTCTTCCAAACTGTACACTCTGTATGTATCCCAAACCATACCGTGCTTCGAATGCTGCCTTATTTATTACCACATTCTTACAAGAAAACTTCCTTTCCATGCCTGCCGACGACCTTGGGGGGACTTTTAAATCTCCACAAATATCCCACAGATACTGTTTATATTTAACACGATTTAATATGGTTTCCAAATTGTCATAAGTTTCTTTTATTGTCACACTGTTTTTTGTTTCCATTATAAAACAGGAGTGCTTTTAGGCCACTTGCTAGGATCATGTTTCATATTAAGCTCATTCATTAAACCATCACAACAGACACATAGCGACCCTTTCATTAAAAAAAACTTGATAATGATACATTCCATTTTTGGTAAAGTAAAATACTTGCTTTTTTCTAATATGTTTCACTGTTGAAGTCTGGAACCAAGAAGTTCCGATTTTTGTTTTGACAATCCTAGATCACGTACCAAATCATTTAATTTATTCTGAATTATTAAGTGAGGTTCACTGGTAGTTGGTAAAAATGTTGGGCCACAACTGGTGTTTTCAGGAAGTTGTGGTTTAGATTCTGATGAAGAATAAGAATCACTGGGAAACACGATAACCAGGTTTAAAGGCGATCTGCACCGATAGTTCCTGGCAATGAGGAACTGGCCTTAGCGCAGAAGGCAAATTTGGATCCTCTATCTTGTCTGTATGCTTTTTATAAAATCCCTTCTGTTTTAGTGGAACAGGAACAGTAAACGGCATAGAATTTTTCTTGCGATACATTCACTGCACAAAATTTACGTGACAACTCACTCAACAAACACGAGGAGCCCAACTTTTATCTTAAACCCCAATTTGAAACTTAAAATATAAAAAATAGGCTTTTTTGACTTCCTCAGATATAGATTTAGATATAACAAAACTTATGGGCTGGATTTTTCCAACATCGACGAACTTGCCATTTTATATTAAAATCGACTTAAACACTTGACTGTACTGTAAACGAGACAGAAACCAACTAAATTGCAGAAAACAATAAAACTCTTAAAGGTTCGTACAATACTGTAAAAATAACTCAACTGTGGTCTTGTTGTGCTTTCCGGTCCTAAGGCAGGTAAAAATGATTTCAAAGATCGCATTATTTAAAAGAGAAGCAGGTACTTGAAAATGGACGTGCTAGGCCATTTCTGGGAAAAAGTGTTTTAATAACTTCCTAAATAAAACGCAAAATAAGCATTCTCATCGATGTTACAAAAATTATGTCGACTTGTGTAATTTGTTAACTGCTTACTTAGTTTATACAATAATATTATTCCTGTTAATTTTAAAAATTGATGCGTTTTTGCACAAATTTTTCTGCTTAGTTCTGGTTAGTAATGTATGGTATGTATGTATGCATATAAGTTAAACTAATTACATTCTATACCAGTTAACGTTTAAGCACGAACACATCATAAAACCGTACATACAGAATATAATTAGATTCTTTAAATAAAAAACTTTTTTCAGTTTTTTATTTAGCTTGTTTAGTTAGAGGAGTTTAAGGAGTGTTTTTTGTAGTTAGTTATTTTACACTGAAATAAAATGTATAAAAATATTTTTTTCCACAACTATACATTCTTACCTAAAACTAACCCCTATAAAGTTAAATGGCTTAACTTACCTATTACCTTAATAAATATCGTGTTTATAAGGTTCTAAACTACCTAGGCTTTTGCTTGTTAGTGGATTACTGAAAACCACAAACGACTCTGAAGCAAAGATTGACCTTTCTCTAACCTGTATTTTCCCTTCGGGTTATGTGGAAAATAAAGTCCGTTTATAATGCCTCTATAAATTACAGGGGAGAAAGTGGGAAAGCTAAGTTTGGCTAATAATAAACAGATCCATATTCACTTACACAGCCAAAATATAAAACGTGTTAAATTTACAGATAGAAGCTTTAGTTAAGAAATGTTCGTATTTAAGTTAAACAATGAAAACATAAAATGTTTCATTATTAACTATTTTCTCCCATATTTGAGATTATTTGGTGACATGATTTGCTATTTAAACTGTAGAAATATTATGAGCAGAACACAACGATTTTAAAGGAAGTTTATTTTTATCTTAACAAGATCCAGGTATCAGGGTGCTTGCTGGGGTGACATAGTAGCGGCGTAAAGTTATTATTCAGGTTTCTTAGGGCTCTGTCTGGAAACCCATTTTGATAATTATTAACAATCTCATGACAAATAAAAATGTATCCTTTTTTACCAATGACACGACAGTGTCAGTGCGAGCTAATTCTACTATAAGTTCGTTAGAGCACAATAACACTGAAATCTTGGACTACCAGTGTCTTTATTTATTAATATTTACACAGGGTTTTAGTAGGTATGTACCTAAACCCTTTTTAAGTAATAACTAAAAACTGCTCTTGAAGCTACGACTTATATATTCGTTGCATAGATTATTGAATAGTAAAGATAACACAAAACTTACGGTCAGACATTGGAAAATGACGTAACGCGTAACTAAAGTCGATACTTTCTGTTGCCAGCTTAAAAGAAATTCAAACATTTTTTAATAAAATTTCCTTTAAGTTCTATATTTATAATAAAAAATAAGCATAAAAATAAATAGATTACTAGTTTGGCTTTAAAAAATAAATAATTAGAAGATAATTTTGCTACATAAACCCTTTTATTTATTTTTATTTAGTTAAATACGTTTCGCATTGCTACATTTGCCCGCAAAGGAAATTTCGCAGACGGAATGTGGCAATGCCGCTTCAACGCGCGTAGGAATTTTACAATCTGTCCGTTGATAACTGGAATAAACAGATTACGTGTAGTGCGACGTTGCCTTGGGTTTCTTTAAGTGCTTTGTGGTGTTTTTATTAAAACTATCTGTTAAAACTATTTACAAACTTATATTAAAAACTCTAAAATGGTGCGTGAATGTGTTTGGTGTAAAAAATTGGACTATTTACACGAATATGTGTCTTTTCATAGGTAAGTTAGGTTCTGTTCGCTAGGCAATGTTTTTACAAAGGTCAGTGGCATAGAATTACAATAGCCTGAAGGAAAGTAACAAGACCAAAAATAATTTATGCATTGTACTTGTTTTATTTTATTAGAATATTATTATCTAATTTATTACTTTGTATGTAGGTTTATAATATTGTGGGAGAAATTATACATTATACAAAAGGATCATCTAATTATTTAGGTTTCCCTCAAAACCAATGACACTTGTGGGACAGTGAAGAGGAACAACATGTACCAAAGCACCCTGTACTATGATCGGACCATTTTGATCCACAGGATACTTTGGTTAAGGCAAACAATAGCAAATATTAAGGCCTGATCATTCCTAATGATAACCATTCAATGGATCTTACCAAATTAATCCTAATGAAATTCTTTAAAATTTGTATACATTATGAAACAATAAAAATCCTTGATAAAGCAAAAATAAATAAAACGAGAAGTATAAATACCAAAACTATTTTATTTAGAAATGAGTAAGATAATATATAGAAAGGTATACCAATCCTGCAAGCATGATGGAAAATGTTTCAAGCGGTCACGCCGCGACGAGTGTGTCTGGCACACTAAAATATTTTCATCCTTATTTTTATTATTGCGGAAGTTGGGATAAAAATACTTTAGTGTGCAAGACACACGTGGCGGCCGACCGTTTGACATATTTCCCATCATGCATTGCAGGATTGGAATACCTTCTTATATATTATCTTAGGAATAAGTAGATAATTTTTTATTTTTGCCTAATTTCTTATATTTTATGTTTTTTGTGTACCTAATTATAATAAAAAGTATCCCCAGTTTTGTGTCTTTTTTATTAATTCGGGCCCACATTATTTTGAATTTATAGAAGAAAAGTAATTTTGTTTAAATAACCAATGTACCAAAAATATTTTATGTTTTTTTAGAATTAAATATTTCATTACTATTTATGTTGCTAATCAATATTTTTTAATAAACCTAAATTAAAAAGATCACCATCATTAGAACGATTTAAAATTAAGATTTTTAATAAATTTATGTCTAATCGAAACTTCTAACATAAACCATACGACACTAGTCGAAACTGCAAGACTTCGTACAATGTTGCCTTGATCTTTCCTAAATTATCTTCTATTCTTTTTCCTCTTATATGATATTATTGATAATGTCTGGGACAAAACAAAGTGTCACTTATGCATGAAATGTTAAGTCTTTTCTTTCTTTCATCTGAGATTCGTTGTTTACCGAAGCATGATTGATTATTCATCGTTCAACAATCGACTGCCAGATATTCCTAAGATATGCTAGGCTTTATAAATATGGTTGTTATGAATTATTTTAGCATTTTAGAATTTTCCTTTTTCCAAGTGGTTAGTTCTTGTTAGGTTACGGCGCAGTAATAAAGAGTACGTATGTTTCTTTCCGTTGGAGTGATTTTTATACTTTTGGTTTAAGTATTGTCGAGTGTTTTTTTTTTATCTTGGGACAGTCCACGAAGGCTGATGCCTAAGTACTAACGTACCGTTGGAGTCTTCAGTGTGGTGAGAGGGAGTTTGTTCACACGGGACTTAAATTTTTGGAGATTGGGAGGAGAAGGAAAAACTTCTGCGGGCAGCAGGTTCCATAGTCTTTACACTCTAAGAATAAAGGAACGAAGAAAGCGGGAAGTTCGGGGCCTCTCTGACTGAACTGTAAAAAGATGCATAAAAGTTGCACTACGTGTTGCTCTGTTGGGAGCTGCCAGAGAAGGAATAATACTGGCCAATTCCTCTGAGCAGAAGCCGTGAAAATACATATAGAAGAGCGACAGATCCCCTACAGCTCGACGATGGGCAAGAAGAGGAAGCCTTTCTGTGAGCGTTGGATCATTAATAAGACGAACAGCTCTTTTTTGAATTGAGTCCAGAATGCTAAGTGTTGTAGGGGACGCCATTCCCCAGACATGAGAACAATATTCCAAAGAGGGTCTGATTTGGGATACATACAGAGTGTACAGATTGGAAGAAGAGAAATATTTTCTGGCTCGAAAGAGGAATCCAATCTTTTTTGAAGCTGCCGAAGCTATGGATGAAATGTGTTTGTGCCAGTTGAGGTTATTCTCAAAAGTAATGCCAACTAGATTAAACGACTCTTTGTTCTGCAGAACTTGGCCGCTCATTTGTAAGGGATGAGCATTCGCAGACTTTTTTCGCGACAGCGAACATGACTGTGTTTTTGAGGCATTAAACTGAACACGATTTTTGGCGCCCCAATCCAAGATAAGTTTGAGGTCTTGTGAAAGAGACATCTGCATTGACCTGCGCTTGTTTTCAAAATCAGAATTACACGGTGGCTTAAGAAATTGAATACTAGAGTGGAGGGTACTGTCGTCAGCAAAACTATGAATGGGATTGATTGTGGAAGAGAGAAGATCGTTAATGTGTAGAAGAAACAGCGTGGGTGCTAGCACTGAGCCCTAGGGCACCCCAGCATTAATTTGGTAGAAGCAGGAGGAATGACCATCTACACTAACTGATATACGTCGATTAGAAAGAAAACTGGAAAGCCAAGAGCAAAGCTTAGGTGGAAGACCGTAAGAAGGAAGTTTGTTAAGAAGCCCATCATGCCAGACCTGATCGAAAGCTTTGGATATGTCAAGAGCAACGATCTGGGATTCACCAAGAAACTCAAGGAACTTGTTCCAGTTGTGTGAGACAAAGGAAAGAAGATCAGCTGTGGATCTACTGTGACGGAATCCATATTGTCTATCATGTAAGATCTTATGTTTTTCCAGATACTTTAAGATTTGGGAATTAATGAATTTTTCCATTACCTTGCAAACAACTGAAAGAAGAGATATAGGTCTATAGTTAGAAGGGAGACTTTTGGATCCTTTTTTGGGGACAGGTTGCACACGTGCAGCTTTTCAACTCTCCGGGAAAATGCCCGGGTCGTAAGAGATTCGAAAAAAGCGAGTTAAGATGGATGCAAGCTCGGGAGCACATTTTTTTAAGACGATTGCTGGTATGCCATCTAGCCCAGACGATTTTTTAGTATTAAGAGAAGAAAGAATACGCCTGATCTGTTTGACTTTAAAAATTACATCGGACATTCTATGAGAAACAGGGACAACTGTTGGAAGAGGAAGATTAATAGAAGGATCAAGCGTAGAATGGGCAGCAAATTGTTTGGCAAATAGAACGGCCTTTCCTTTGGAGGTAGAGACAATTCCATCTTCAGAGATTAGGGGTGGAAAAGAATTTGTGCAAAAATTCTGACTAATATTTTTGGCAAATGACCAAAAAGCTTTACTGCCATTTGAGCAAGAGAGAACTTTATCTTTTATTCGATTGTTAAAACGGTCTTTGCTTCTGATATGGTCTGATTATATGATTTCTTGCTTGAGGCTAGCTGTCGATTTCGACGGTTTGAAGAAACTTTGTGGTTAGTTTTAAAGTCTGGCTTTGTCACAGATTAGAAACCAGTGGATTTAGCTAGGGGTTCTTTGGTGGGGAATATAGTCTCAATGCCTAGTTGAATTGTTTCGTAATTTGTTTACATATTTGAAGATCGAGTAGAAAAGCAGGAAGGTTCCAAGGGTGTGCAGAAATGACATCCCAGTCGGCCGAATTGTAGCGATGTTCGTGGCGGCATGCTTTCAGTTGCCTCAAAATGAGTGGAGTATGATACGGTGACCAAACCATGGTCAGAGCGAACAAGGGGAGCAGTTACTGATGCTTGATAGAGTTCGGGGGTGGAAGTAAGAAAGAGATCTAGGGGGTTAGAATTATGGGTGGGAACCCTAGGAAAGTAGGTAGGTTCCATAATTAGATTGGTGGGCAAGTTGCTGATTGCGAAATTTTCTGCTGCTCTGCCTTGTGTATCAGTTTTTGTGGAGCCTAGCCAATCCTTATTATGAACATTAAAATCCCCGAGAAGGATTACTTCGGCCAATGGATACTGGGAAATAATATTGTCGATCTTTATTGAAAGGAAATCAAAGAACTCGTTGTAGGAATTGTCAGACGGGGACCGGTATATACAGCAGATGAATTTAGTAGAAGATCTGAAATAAGTTTAAGCCAAAGAATATCAGGCCTACCCGATTCGAGGTTAGAAACCCTAACACAAGCCAGGTCGTTGCGAACGTAAGCACAAACGCAGCCATGGGGTCGAAAAGATGAAATGAGTTCATAACCTGGGAAAAGGAGGTGGTTGGTTGCTGTTTTGGGACTTATTTGGGTTTCGGTAAGAAATAGTATGTGGGGTTTGGAGGATTGAAGATAATGGTGAACAGAGTTCACGTTAGAGTTAAGCCCACATATATTTGTAAACGATATCAGACTTTTCGATTGTCGCCCCCCAAATGTACCCCTCGCCCGTGTGTGTAGGTTTATGTATACCAAGGTTTGTATGTGTCCAATATGTCGTTTAACTAGAACAGTCGAATTTTCCTGCTTTTTTATTGTGAATTTGAAAATAGGTAGAAGAAAATTTAAATGCTTTAACCCTCGAGTTCATCGTCCTTTCCTGTCTATACAATGAAAATATCAACATGTCATAGTCAAACTTTTAGTTTAATTTGTGCACTTTTAATTGCGTGTTTCTTAAACTCTTCTATAAAAGTATTTGTCACTATAATTATTGCTAGTCCATCATCCCGCTCATAATTAGCATCTTTCACTTAAAAGTAGGAACTACGAAGGCTCCAGTAACTGGTTGTTATGAAATAGACTTAGTAACTTTTAGATCCGTTTTATCTATGAGAAAGGTGGGTAATGTTAATTCTGATGCCGATAAAGCCAGGTTCCTTGTCTTTTACATCTAGCCACATAAAAATGTTAAATATATTTTTAATTGTAATAGTCCATGAAGGTTTGATGCCTTAGTAATAATATATTTTGGATAAATAAAAATTTGGGGGTTGGAAAAAAAAGAAGTTATCTCTAGAGGCAGGGGGTTTGTTAATTTTAGATACTTTAGGAATAAAGAAGCGAAAAATGTGAGAAGTTCAAAGCTTTTCTGGATTTATGCTATTTTAGGATCCGCTTATATTTTTAAAAACTTTAAAGCAAAAGCCACGAAAACACCTATAAAAGAAGAGCAGCTTCCCTACAACTCGTCGATAGGCAAGAGGAGAAAACTTTATGATAAGAGATGGAAGAAATACCATTATCTCTTAAAATCTTATTTTAAAAACAGTATTTCAAGTTGGGTCTAATTCAAGAAGCATTCAGGGCATACAGGTTAGAAACGGAGAAGTACTTTGGGCTCGATATAGAAATCCAAGTTTTCTCTCAGCTGCTCTGGCTGTGATGCGTGTTACATCTAGCACCGTTCTTAAAAGTAACATCTTTAGTATTAAATATTTATATAGTCGGAATTGACAGACTTTTTGCACAGTGACCTTGGTTGTCTTTAAAGCATTAAGATAAAAATATTTTTGGTAACCCCATCCAGTATATTTAAAGGCACTGTGAAAAAAGTATTTGCATTATTCTGTGCTTGTTTTCCAAATCTGTTTTAAGTACTGGCCTAAGAAAATAAATATCAGAATGAAGGTTACGTGCTATCGTCAGCAAAACCATAAATAGGAGTAATTATAAATAAGAGAATGAATGTACAGAAAAAAGGGATCTAAAGCTAGTACTGAGCATTTAAACACCCAAGCAATAATTTGTTAAGAGCTAGAAAACGGACCATCCACCATAACAGTATACAAATAAAACAAATAAAAGATCCCCATGAATCATTTGTGACGGAATTCGTACTGCCCGTCGTGGATGAATTTGTGTTTTTCCAAAGATGTGTTGGGGAATTGATACTTTTCTGCATTACCCTCCAAACAAATTAAAGAAGAAAAATAGGTAATTATATAAAAAAAGGGTTTAGGATAGGTTGAATTCATGCAGCATTTCAGCTCTCCAGGAGAAAATGTTCTTCTCATAGTAAATTTAAAAGAGACGAGTTAGTATAGGTGCAAGACCAGGAGTGTGTGTTAAGAAAAAAAAAAAAGGATGCGCTTGATCTGCTTAACTTTAACTTTATATTAGGACCACGGGCTACAGTTTGGAAGAAAAAAATTACCAAAAGGATCACCGTTCGGCTTTTTTCTAAGAAGTAGAAGAAATTATTACAGAAGTTTTGGCAGATATTTTTGACAATTGACCAGAAATATTTACAACTATTTAAGTAAATAACTAATTGGGGTGTTTTTATAATATTATTTAAACAGGCTTTCTTTTCACTGTAATACGATCGAGAATACGATGGCAACCAAGTTATCTAAGAGCCTTTACTTTTTTGAAAATCTAGCCTATAATGTAGATTCAATCAAGTCACATTTGTTTTACGCATAAAAATATATATATATATATATATATATATATATATATATATATATATATATATATATATATATATATATATATATATATATATATATATATATTTTAAAATATATATATATATAATAATAAATAAAATAGACTTTTAACGAATAAGAAATGTATTTAGATTGTTTTCCTTCATTATTATTTTATCTTCTTATGGGGCAAATATACGCAAACAAAAACTTCTCCATTACGCAAAAGCACATGAATACATTTGTAACAAATTAGACATGCTATTAAATAATAAGGTTTCTTGTGTTACGCTAAGTAATAATTTCTATAATTCAATGGCAAATTTCCCACCATTGTTTCCGGTGTTGTTCCGTGTTCCTCAATACTTAAATCTTAAAGATAATAGAGCTTGCATAACATTATTTGTTTCTTTTTGTAGAAATCGCAGTCTTGTTAATATTCAGTGTAATGATATACATCTAAGTCTTCTTGGCAAATAATACTAGGAAAAAGTTATTTTTAAAAAATATTTCCCAATTACAAACACGCATGTATTTTCGTTGAAGTCTTGTATATATTAGGTGTTTTATAATATAAAGTAATATTAGTTTTAGAAGATTTTTAAACATTTGCTAGTTAATATTTTAACATCAGTGAACATTAAGATTTACAATTCTTGCAGGCCAGTCCAATAAGTTTTTCTATCGACCGTTAACAATTTTTGACACTCTCTTAATAATAATTTCAAAACTATATTAATAATTACAGTATGTAAATTAATTATTAAAAAATAAACAACTAAAAACGTAAACAAACTTTAAAAAGTTTAATAGCAACTTGCTAAGTTGACAATAAAATTAAAACTTTTAATTGAGCATTAATATTTTTCTTAAACTTTTATTTAGATTTTATACCCTAAGTCAATAAATAAACACATTTACAAAAAGAAAAAGACGATATAAAGTATTAATTTTTAATGGGTAAATAAATTGATTTTCTTTTAAAAGTCAACACACTTTTCATGCCGTATAATTGTATAATATTAAAATTAAACTGACCTACTTTTGTACGTGTTAGCTTCAATTCTTAAATACTCATTTAATTTAAGTGCATATGACTGTAAAAAAGTTACATTAGACAGATATATGGGTAACTTTTCTAGGAGTTAACATTACAGGTGGGTTGCTAATAAAATTCCATTAATAGTTAGACGAAATAAGCGTTTCTTAAGACAATGTTTTAGTGCACGCCTCTAGTCAAAGTAAAGGCTGAGGTTGCTCTAAACTTAAAAAAAGATATATATTAAACGAAAAAAAATGCAAAAAATAATATTAACCCAAGTCAAATAAGATTTAAATTTTACACTTTACGTAAAATTTACAAATTTTTATTTACTTATAATTTTTCCAACACTGTGCAACAGCACAACATTTATGATTATTAAACACATTAATAGAAACTTGTTCTTTATCTTTATAGCATTTGTTTAACAGGCATTTTATGTAGAATTTTTAACAACTTTTGGTAAATATGTGCCAAAGGCTTAATAGCTTAATTAAATAAACATCTTAAAAAAGTTTACTAATATCTGCGCCTATGATAATTTCGAGAAAAATCTACTACTTGTGAAATGTAAAATTGTTTACAAATTCTCTTCTATCTATCTATCTATCTATCGTAACATAGTGAGTTCCCTCGCTGAGGCCCTGAGCACTGAGGCCTAAGCTTGTTATGCTCTACACTAACTCTTAAGCATACTCAGGTTCCGTAACCCTGTACTGTCCCTTATGTATGCATTCCTTTTACACTGATATGGCGCTGTCATTTTGCTTACTAGAGCCCCAATTTCCTCATTAGTGATGCGAGTCCTGTTTGTGGTAGGAATCTTATGTCATTTAGGTCCAGCCATGCCGTTCCTAGACATTTCCCCCTGATGTGCCCTAGTGCTGGGCAATCTCTAAGTATATGTATCGCGTCCTCTCTTCCCTCTCCACACCATCTACATGTATTTGTCTCACTTTTTCCTATCTTGTTGAGATAGTGTCTGTTTCTACAATGACCTGTCAGTATGCCTGTCAGGTTTCTCATTTGCACACTATTGAAGTCCTTTATGCTCATCGGTAGGTCCTTCCATAGGTCTTTCCCAATAATATCCTTTGATTGTGTTTCTTTTGTCTTTTTCCAGTTCTCATCGAACCGTTTCTCTATCCATGATGCTATCTCTGTCATATCCGTGTTATAACAGATTCCCGGTATATTCAGGTCCATTGTCCTCAGCTCCCAAATTGGCAAGTTTGTCAGCCATTTCATTCCCCGAGATCCCTTTGTGTCCAGGGACCCATTGTAGGGTGACTCTGGTAGTTTTCGTTAGTTTATTAATTGTTTCTCGACATCTATTCGTAAGTTCTGATCTGTGCACTGTATTTGTTAGCGCTCCGATAGCTGCCTTACTGTCAGTACATATGGTTATTTTTCCCCTGTATCTTCTATTAAGGCATTATTCTACGGCTTTGGCTATTGCCATAACTTCCGCCTGAAATACGGTTGCATATTTTTCCATTGTTCCATAGAACTTGTAGTTCGTCCTTTCTACATAGAAACCGAAGCATGTGCGTCCTCCTTTCCTCGAGCCATCTGTGTAGATAACTGTTCCCTTGCTTGGTGTCCCATAGCGTTTGTGAGCCCAGTTATCCGCTGATGCCATGTTCACCTAGTGTATGAGGTCTAAGTGAATTACTGGGGGGATGCTATCCTGCTTCATAAAAAGAGCCACAGTTCTCACTTGGCCCATGATGTTACAGTGCTACAAATACTCTTACATTAGACAGATATATGGGTAACCTTTCTAGGAGTTAACATTACAGGTGGGTTGCGAATAAAAATACATAAAAATGTTAGACGGGATTGGCGTTTCATAAGACAATGTTTTAGTGCACGCCTCTAGTCCAAGTAAAAGCTGAGGTTGCCATAAACTTGCTTAAGTTAAATGAGTTTTACATTTTACGTAGAATTCAAAAATTTTTATTTACTTACTATTCTTCGAACATGATGCAACAGTATTAATGATTATTAAACATATTAATAGAAACTTGTTCTTTATTTCTATAGCATAACTTTTGGTATGTTCCAAAGGCTTGTAATAAATATAGCCTAATTTAAAAAAATTCTTAAAGATGTTTACCAATATCCGCGCCTATGAAAATTTCAAAAAAAAATCTACTTCTTGCAAAATGTAAAATTGGTCACAAATTTTAAAATTAGAACATGTTTTCTATGGTTGTAGGATTGCCACTGACAGAATATTAATTTTTGCCAGTGAAAGCACTAAAATCTATCAATTTCTATTTGAAAATGACAAAAGCAAAAACAAATGAACACTTATCAAAAAGTTATCAACCATGGTTACAAATGCAACGTATCAATGCCAATGGGGAGGATTTTGTCTTCATTTGTTTTTGTTTACAACATTCCTAAATGAAAATCGACAGATTTTATCTATGACGAATTTCCAAATAATTAATTTGGGGCTGTTTAATGTACACTAATATTACGTAAGTAAAATGGGAATCCACAGAAACTAGTTTCGTATTATTTTAGGTAGAAGAAGACACGCTTGCTAATATTTTAAACATACCAAAATATACCGGTTATTTTATATTAGTACATTTTGAGAAGCACTCTAACTAATATATGCACTTAAACAAATGCTACAGAAGCCCGACACACTGTTGCAAAATACTCTACAAAAATGTATAATATTCTTACAGAAAATTATTTAAACTATTATTGTTATAAATGAGGGTTAGATATTTAGGACGTATATAGTGTTGTATATTTGTATTAAAATAAATAGGAGCTGGTTAAAATTAATGCTATTTCAGTTATTTTACGTGTGCAGTTCAGTTAAAAACTTAAAAAAGGCGAATAAAATATGCTTAATATGGTTGCTTATTTTTTAAATAAATAAAATTGTAAATTATCCTGGTTAAAATGCATTTTACAAATTAATTAATAGTGTATTTATCCGCTATAAAGTGTGTTTTGGGTAATTAATTATTTTGATGTTTAGCCACACGACTTTGAAGTCACATTAGATTAGATTAGATAGAACTCTCAAATTGAGATGGAGGAGGTCTGTAATTTTCACTAGACAACACACTGCTTCCTAAGTCTTAA
Source organism: Listronotus oregonensis (assembly GCA_019359885.1). Lineage (NCBI taxonomy): Eukaryota > Metazoa > Arthropoda > Insecta > Coleoptera > Curculionidae > Listronotus > Listronotus oregonensis. The sequence goes on along the minus strand of JAHBCN010005944.1, from coordinate 17,593 downwards.
AATGCCTTTTAATAAAACACAGCTTTAAAATTATGGTTAACTAGATCTTGGTTAATTTTGATAATCATTTTATAATAAATTTGTAGAGTCCGATAAAAGATCAATTTTTGGCCGAAGCCGATTGTTTGTCCCTTTCCACAACCTTCGGCCGAAGTCGAAGTTTTGATCAACTCAGGAATCTTAGTTAAAAACTGACCAAAAAAATTAAATTTTAAAATTACCAGTGTATATTTTATCCTACTTCGTTTTATTTGTTGAGGATTGTTAATGATATTTGGAATAAAATACTTATAAAAATAAATCAAAGCGTTATAAAAATATGTTAGTCATTATAATAAAAATTCTTATATCATCAAAGCTTTGTGTAATTTAAGAACCGGAAAAAATATTTTGTGTTTAAAGAGATTATTAAAGATCACAGAGGTCAACATTGGATCTACGCGGGTACACCGGAAGCGGTTAGTTGCTACTGGGGTCGCTAATTACGATTTTAACCTCGGTTAACCTCCATCACGTCAGGCTCAAGGTCATTTGAAAATCAAGTGAAAAAAAACCATCGTTAAAATTTGGATAAAGGTATGCGTATGTTTTTGAGGTCACTGCATTCAAAGCCGGCGTTTATTTACACTTTGGATCTATTTTAGAGGCCATCAAAAGTAATTTCAAGGTCATTTTGTAGTATTTTCGGAAAAAAAAATTTAGTGTTTTTCGAAAACTCTGAAAAAAAAATCTTTAGTAAGTTTTCGGGATCGGCGAATCGAAATCCGTGGTCAGTAAACCTCTATCGCGTCAGGTTTAAGGTCATTTGAAGATCACGTCAAGAAAAAACCATCGGAAATATTTGTAAAAATTCATACACATGTTTTCTAGGTCGCTGAATCCGAATTCGGCGTTTATTTACACTTTTGACATATCCTGGAGGTCATCCAAGGTCATTTCAAGCTTATTTAAAAGTAGTTTTAGGAAAAATGTTTAGTACGATTCGAAAAATTTGGTGTTTAATTACATTTTCGATCCATCTTAGAGGTCATTTAAGGTCATTTCTAGTCATTTTAAAGTGTTTTTTGAAAAAAATGTTTACTACTAATCGAAAAATCTGATAAAATTTGTACCTATGTTTTCGAGGTTGGCGAATCGGAATATGAAATCAATTAACCTCCAAAGGGTCAGGTTCAAGGTTGATTAAAGGTCAAGTAAAGAAAACGACCATCGAAAAATCTGGAAAAATTTATGCATATGTTTTTGAGGTCGCCGACTTCAAACTTGGGGTTGATTTTTTTCCTTTAGGTCTTCTAGAGGTCATTAACATATCTATTTTTAAATTATTTGGCATAGAAAATTAAGTTGAATCCGAAATATCAAAAATAATCCATGCATAGGCATATGTTACTAAAAATGTTTTTAAGATTGCTGCTTTTCGATATTTCGGATTTCCCTTAAATTTTCTATGCCAAATAATTTAAAACTATATACTTTAATGACCTCTAGAAGACCTAAAAGGCAAAAAGGAACACGAAATTCGAAGTTAGCGATCACAAAAACATGTGCATAATTCTTTCCTATGAATTTTTCTCCACTTGACCTTTAAATGACCTTATGAAGGTCAACTGACCTCAGATTCCAATTCGCCGACCTTTAACACATACGTAGAAATTCTTTCAGATTCTTCGAATCGTACTAAAGATTTTTTCCAAAACCAGTTCCAAATAATCCTAAAATGACCTTGGGTGACCTCTTGGAAAGATCTAAAGTTTAAATAAACCCAAAATTCGAATTCAGGACCTCGATAAACATGTGCAAAAGTTATTCCAAATTTGTCTGATGGCTTTTTCTTTACTTGACCTTTAAATGACCTAAAACCTGACGTGATAGAAATTAACTGACCTCAGATTTCGATTCCGACCCCGAGAAATTGCTAAAATTGTTTTTCTGATTTCTTTAATAATACTAAAAATTGTTTCCAAAAACACTAAAAAATGACCTACAAATAACCTTTAATGACCTCTAGAATAGATCCAAAGTGTAAATAAACGCCAGATTCAGATTTAGTGACCTTAAACACATATCCATGAATTTTATAGGATGTTTTTTTTTACTTGACTTTCAAGTAACCCTGAACCTGGTGAAGGTTAACTGAGGTTAAAATCGTAATCAGCGACCCCAAAACCTCTAGTAGCGCCTAACCGCTTCCGGTGCACCCGCGTAGATCAAATGTTGACCTGTGTTATTTTTATTACAATATTAAGGTTAAATGCAATTTAAATATAAGGTTACTTAAGCTAACATTTATAAGAAAGTGTTAAAAGTGTGTCAAGTTGGCCGATACATAACGCCAACCCCTCGTTGGCCTTACGTATCGGCTGCTTCGACTGCTCTGCTACCACCCAGCTTTTCCCTAGTGAAAATAAATGGTAATTGTGCGTTCATTCACTTTTGGCGCTTGAATACACCACTTTAGCTCCGGCCCAATCGCCGAATATATTGCTCAAGGTGCCACTGTTTATGCTTCCATTTCATTTGATATTTATAATGAGTAAATTAAAATATTCTAAAGAATATTAAAAAACTTAACTTAATATTTATATTTACCTTTTTGTAAAGGTAAGAGTCTAATACATAAGCTAGGTAAAGACATCGCAATAGACATGATGAATGACTGTGAATATAAAACACTAAATCTATATAACCATATAATGAAACGTAAATAAAAGATTACAAAACAAGTATTTTTTTATTTTTTAAGCAAAATTAATTAATATTTTTGTAAAATAAAAACTACCAAATACGAAAATCCGCCATGATGTTCTGAACGTCAATCAAAGCGAATGACGTCACGTTAGAGCAGTCTTTCTCAAAGGGCGATAACGCCCCCTTGTGGGCGCTGAATGCCTAGAGGGGGGGGTAAGCGACCCAGAAAATTGGGGGACGCTGGGTGTGATTTTTGGATGGGTGATTTGTAACTTCAGTACTTCATGTTTTAAATTTCACTGAAATTAAAATCCTTCTACTACACAACATCCATTTATTAGTTCCCCTATTTTTATCTTATTTTATTGTATAAATATAAATTAAAAATATAATAAATAAATATTTAATATTTTTTTTGCGTTCACAACGCTATTTATATCTTAAGATCTTTTTGTAATAGGTATCAAACTCTGAAAAAATATTCGTGTCTTCATGTCGTAGGTTAGGTTCCCCCCCCCAAGCACGTGTTAAAATTATGTATATATTGTTGCGGCCGAGCAGAACATTTGGGCCCAACGCGGGATTTTTTTTTTTTTTTTTACCTAATCTTTGTAAAAAAAAAAAAAGAAAAAATAAAATTAAAATTAGAAGGTTCGATTATAATTCATTTGGCGCGAACAAATATTGTTTGATTTATTTGTGCAATCCCGTATTTTAGTCCATCAACGTTCGTCGGTCCGTGTTGGGAGTAAGTTGCCCCCAAAAAACCGCGGCTCCGACCGTCCGGCGACTGACGTGACTGAGGTATGTCGTTCGCGAACGATTCGTTTAAAAAAAACAAATCAGTGCACTGATTGAATAACAATTTCCTGTTTTTAATGGATTCGAATCGTTTTTTAGCCACTTGCTCGATCACTCTGTGATGAATAAGAACCTCGTTTGGATGATTCGTTTGGTTCATAAGGTCATTAAGGCAGAATCGGACTTTTAAAATCGAAATTCGGTATTTTTGACGGCAAATCGGTCGTTTTTTTGACCTAGCAAGTGGCCCGCCTTTATATTTTGATTTTGCTCCCTTAGCAGAGGTGTATTAGGCAAACAATTTATGCGTATTGTCGGTTCCCGTCAGTTTGGCTATTAAAAAAACTTTTTATTTGTTTTAACTATTCTTTGAACAAAGAAATTAATTTGGGGGTACATTTCTTTGGTTTTTTTTAATTATAGTTTTTGAAAAAATTTTATTCCAAATATATTTTTTAAAAAAAATAATTATATCAAAATGAAATAAATGTAAAAAAATTTCTTTATTTAAGATAACTATCCCTTTTTTTTGAAATTCAAAACGACCGAGTCCCAAACCCGGGGTCATAATAAAGTGAATCGGTGCGAACAAATCTTTTCAAGTGAATGAATCAAATAAATCGATTAGTAAAAGATTCGAACTTCCCCTCTAGACGACGTTCCGCCACATGCACCCCATCCCCCTTTTGCTCCCCCGCCACCCCCCCCGCTACGGGGCTTTTTGAGTAAAAAAAAAGATCATAACCTATGTTTTGTTCACGTACTGTTGGTTTTTCCGATTTTATTTACGATAAATATTGTTTTGTGTTAGTTTTTTTTTGGCGTTTTGTCTATAACTTCAATAACTACTCATGGAACGATTTATAAAGGCAAGCAGCGATAACTGCTTAGAATCGACTTGTTAATGCTGGAAGAGTTTCGGCACAAACAAAGATTTGTTTGCAGAATTTAGAAAAGCAAAACTTCTTTGTACGGATAAAATTTTTAAAACAATATAACATTAATGTAAGAAAATAGGCTCTAAACTATTAAAAATCTTATTCACTAAACAAATTTTAGAATAGAGATTGTTTGTTAATGGTTCGTTCTACTACTTAGAGACCAAATACTTACACATAGCTTTCTTTATTTAAAACATTTGTTCATTTGTTTATTCATTTCAATCTTTCGATCAAGGACTATCTTACAAAATTAAGAATACCGTCAAAGGATCTTCACAAAGTAAAAGCTGAGTTGGGGGCAAAATTCCTGTTAAATCACGCCTTGGCCATTTATCTCGTATCGTTTTTTTATGGCACAATACAAATAACTTGTAAGTGTTTTTATTGCGTTTAGTTCACAGAGGAAACGACACCACCTATACGATATCGAATTCATGTTTTAAATACGAAAAATAACTTGTAATTTGAAGAGCGTTTGTGTTTACCTTTGTTTACTCTAAGTGAGACGCCAATCGACGCCATGAACTTTGAGCGTTTTGGGAATTTTAAACTTTAAAATTTAAAACGATTTTTTCAATATAAATCTTGATTTTTTTTTCCGAAATATGATATTAGTACATATTTCTGAATATGGTACAACAGTTTTTCAAAATCTGTCATCATGCCCATTTATAAAATTTTTTTACAAATAACAACTTAAGATTAAAATATTTTATTTATAACCTTTATGTTCGACTATTGGTTTAAAATTTCATTATTGGAAGCTTTAACTGTTTTTTTTTTTACATTAATTCACTTTTACTTTAGTCTAAGTAATAAAATAAATAATCAAAAATTTAAAATTTTTATTTGGAATTAAAAAAAAATCACAATCAGTCTCTAAAAGATAAATCATTAGTCAAAATATATTTTTGTACAAAAAAGGGTCTAGACTCAGGACTCTCTGAAAAGTTTATTGAATCGGATTACAAAAGTTTAACTAAATTGATTAAAGTGTCTAAATTTCATTTTTTTTTAAATTCAAAAAAAAGGGTTTTTATTTTTTTTGCTATTGCTTTAATTAAGTTATTAGTTTGATAAACTAGGCTTTTGTATTTTATTGGGCTTTACTTTGTCATCTCTTATTTTCTTTTTTGTTATATTTAGTTGCTGAAAGACATAAAAAACCTTTATCTTATTGATTCTCTTTTTTTTTTAAATTAACAAGTAGACACAAGTAAAGGTATTACACTTTTAAAACATCTATAACCGGCCTTTTAAATAAAAGAAATGTCTTATAAAGATTAATTCATAAGGATATTGGGTTTACCTTTTATTGAGAGCGTAGATTAAATTGTCATTTTTTTGTAATTTATTATTTGAAGCAAATTGTACTAATACTGAATTTTTACGACGTACCTTAAAAAATGGCACTGAAAACTTTCAGACCTTTGGCTGGAGTTAAATTTGTATGAAAAATAAACAAATAAAAAAGGATATATAAATGGTTACTTCTTTTAAAAAGTCGTTTAGGTTCCGCAAATCGATAAATAGTCGAGGAAAAGTTAATTTAGCTTCGCCGTACCAACAAAAAAGAACACACATAAAATAATAATTATATAGTTACATAGTTAACGACATAACTGCTATGTGGCTTTTTTGTATAATTTAATGTAATGTAAAAAAAATATATTTTGCCTAAGAATTTAAGAGACCTATATATTTTTTCAGGAAATGCTTCTATGAATTTTAATACATTTTCTGCGGAACGTTAGGGTCCTCGTTGCATACTTAACGACTTTATATTAAATTGTTTTGATAAATCAAAAACGTAAATATTAACATAAAAGTCACTGTATTTAAATTTTATTAGATATTTACGATTTCGTCAAATTTTGTTAATATGTTTTACCAGAATACACAGATAAGTAAAGGGTGAAATTACAAACTACTAAATATAAATATGTTTTGTATTATTTTTACAGAAAAATAAAATAAATACTTTAAAAGGGGTGTAATTTAATCAGTTACCAAATTTAACTTTTTACAGTTAATATCTCTAAGTTTCTATGTCATTATGCAGAAATAATATTTAGAACCAATCCATAAAATTACGTTATCAGAACTAACAAGAAATAACCAGAACTAATCAGAACTAACCAAGCTAACCGAATTGGGAATTTTTACTTTATACTTGGGGAACACAGATTATTTTATTGAAAGCAATTTTTTGTCATAAAATTTAACTATTATTAATTTATTATAAAAAATACAAACTGTTATAAATTTAAATACATAAATTTTAGAATCAATAATGCATAAAAAAATTATGGAATCTGATATAATAAGAAAATTTTTTTAAAGGACAAAAATTTACCACGGTAATTAAGAAAAAATATTTTGATTTTAAAGTAGTTTAATGGTAACTGCTACATTACTTTAAACTGTTTCTAATAAACTTAAAATAGTATATAATTCGTAAAGCAGATAAAAGTATCCAAAGAGGATAACAAAATATTTTTTCTATCTAGATGCCTTAAAAAAGTTACTTTAAAGCACTAGTGTATTAAAGTAACATTTTAAAGCACTAGTGTTAAAAGTAAAATGTCAAATTTTAAGTCCGTTTTTTTTTACTAACTTTTATATTAATTGTACAATTCAAAGAACTTAAAAACAAATTTTTCCACAGTTGTGCATTCTCCGTAGTTGAAGGATTAAAAAAAACCATTCTCAGTCAACGTTGAGGACGATCTGCGTCTTGTTTTCACTTGTATCCTCTGGCAATAGATTTTTTATTTTCCAAGAAATTTTGATGTATCCTCAGCAACAGTAGAGGATTTAACCTGCCCTTAATTTTCGTCAAATTGTTTAGCTTTCAGTAAACTCCCCTTAAGAACAGGAAAATAGCCGAAGAGGATCGATTTGAAGTTGAAATCTTGCTAGACAGCAGGATTTTTCCAAAAGTTAAATTCGAGGGATTACTGGTACATCCCCCTTCCCGTATTTTAGGAAAGTCTTGATGTCCTACATTTGCTGATTAAAATAATTTTATAATTTTTGAAAAAATCCCAAACAATTTTTCAACGAAAGGAAATTTTTGTGGTTACCGTAGTATCCGTATGTGAATCATAAAAGAAGTGCCCATATCTTCCAAGTCGCCAAGAGTCAACTGACAAGCGTTCCTGCGACAGACCAAATAAAAGGTAACTCTTTTCATCAAGGTTTCACGGACGGCTGGTAATTTTGCGCTTTGCTGGGAAACTTTCATTTTTGGGTGGTATCTCCCCGCTTTAAATAAGGATAACCCAAAATGAATTGATACCAATCATTGTTTATGCGTAGAACTTTGATTATTAAAAAGTCGACCATATCGATGATGCTTTTCAAATCTGCTTTTTCAAAAACGCAAAACTCGCTTGCCCCATTCTGCAAACTTTTTACATTCCGCCTTAAAATTGTACTTTTAACACTTATATATAAATAACATTTTAACCTAAAAAACAAATATTTATTTTTCGGACTCTTAAATTGGTCTCAGGTTTTTTAAAAAAACACAGATTGAATAACCAAAGGCCAGTAAAAAAACCATTTATACTTGAAAAGTATTTTTAATTTTAACCTTCATTTTTAAAATATTTTGTGTTTCAAAATGTTAAAAACTGTTTAGAAAAAGGGTCGTCTATTGCATCGCTAATAATATGTTTGGTTTATTATAAAGCATTACCTTTGTCCCGCAATGTTACTTTACACCTTGCCTGTAAAACGGGTGCACCTAGACCTTAAAAACCAAAACGACCTTACACCCGTTAGTTTGGGTTGTAAGATTATTTTTGTTTAAGAGGTAATTAAGTTAAAGGGTAAAAATAAAAAATTTTAACTGCAAAAACACTTTTTGCTTCGTTGTAAGACAAGTTGTTTGCTTTCGCTGCAGTATCACTGACTTAAATCTTGGGACATCTGTTGTATTGCAGCAGGTGGAAGCTAAATTTCTTTCTGGTTACTGATAATTGTTGGGGTTTTTTCACCTTAGCCTTAATCGGCATGGTGAAAAATAAAAAAAGTTTATTAAGAACCCAAAAAACGTGAAGGTTATTAATAACTTCACTTGGGAAAAAATTTTTTTTTGAAAATATTTTTATGTAAGTATCATCGGCCAAAATTTTGGGCAATTTTTTTTACCTTTCGTAAAATAGGCTTATGCCACCTTTTACTGAATATAAATACCTGTTGAAAAACCTAATTAAGAAACAGATGTCAGTGTGGGGTGTTCAAAAATATTTTTTAAAATGCCAAACATAATTTTTGGATCAAAAAGTATTAATTTTTATTATATTGAATAGAGAGGCTGGCCAGAAAGGGATGTGGCGAAAAAATAAAACCCCAAAAAAGTACTATTCATTTATTTTAAAAAAAAAATGGCAGGAAACACACTCCTTTAGAGAAGGCTGGGAATGGCCCCCCCCAAACCCCTATCGAATAAAAAAGGGGAAAAAAATTTTTTATTAATTTTTTTGAAAACCAACCATTTAAATCTGTAGTTACAAAAAAAAAGGAAAAAACAATTTTTCCCAAAAGCATCGGAGAACGGCAAAAAGAAGAATAAGGCAAATATCCGAATTGCCCCCCCGGCCCCTTAAAAGGGGGCCCCGTCAAGTTGGCCCCCCACTAATATATTTCAATTTTTTTCTACGGGGAATTTTGCACATTTTTTTGCAAATTTTTTTGCACAGGAAATTTTTTTTTTTTACCCTGCGCAAGAGTAACTGTTATAAAAGGGGGGGCCCAAATTTTAACGCCAGCCATTTTTTTTTATTGTTTTTTTTTATGTCAGTCAAAAATTGGATTTTTAAAATTTTTGCAACCATTGGCGATTTTTGCCAAAAAAGGAATATAACGCTTATAAAATATAGCGTAGCCCCCAAATTCTTAGGTTTAATTATATCAAATAATATATTGTTTTGAAATTTTGCACAACCATTGGGATTTTTGCACAAGTCCCCAAAAAGAGGTATAATGCTTATAAATTTTATGATTATTCTTCGAATAAAAAAAAATACTTGGTAATAAAAGTTAAAAACTTTGGGGGAGGGCTACTGACATTTTTCTCTTTGGGGCACTTGTGCAAAAGCGGGTTTGTAAATGAAAATCTATTATTTAATAATTGGCAAAAAGATTTTTTGGGGGGGTGGAAACATTATATCCGGGCCATTTTCCCAAAAATTGCCAATGGTTGTGCAAAATTCTGAAAAAAATCAACCCTATCATTTTATATAATCAAAAAAAAAAACTTAAATAAATTAAATTTATTAGTGGGGGGACCAATTTGATCGACCCCCTTAAAAATGTTTTTAACAAATGCAAATAAAGAACAACGTTGGATTTGTTCACAATTTTACTTAACCTCCGTTTTTTTTGGGAAAAAAATATTCACCAATGAAAAAGTGTTAAGGATACAGGCATCAAGAACACGGTTTAATAAAAAAATATCCAAAGGCCCAAGTAGTGGGCGATTGTCTTTAAATGTTTGGGGTGGCTGAGTGCACAAGGATTTGGTGTATGTTATTTTATCGAAAACTTCAATGCCGGAAGTTTTATTTTAAATATTATTATATATATATAATATAAATATATATATAATATATATATATATATATAATTTATAAAATTTTTTTATTATTAAAAAATAAATAAAATATTTAAAAATGTAAACGAACCTAAGGATAAAATTTAAAAAGGGTGGGGAAAGAGTTACAAGAAAATCTGGACTACGCCCGGGCTTTTTTCATGCCTTAAAGGCTAAACTCTGTCTTAGAAAAAAAAAAAGGGGAATAAAATATTAAATTTGTTTGAAATAAATTTAATATTGTTTAATTTATTAAATTGTTAATTTTTATTAATTTGTTAGATTTAATAAAATATAAATAGTTTCTTTTACCTTTTGCTTTATTTATAGTAATAAAAGTAAAACAAGTTAAAAAAGAGCGATTTACAAAATTGGGGAGAAAAGTAAAAAAATTTTACAAATTTTTGCCTAAAATTAATGGCCGTCACTTACTTCAGAAAAGAACTTTAACGTTAAAAATGTTTTATTGTTTTATACCTTAAAATGACCCTAAAATATAAAAAAACACGGGGGTTTTCATTTAAAGAAGTGCATTTTTAAAATAGAGGTTTTTCATGTCCACTTTTTTGTTTTTTAATTTTAACTCAAATTCTAGTACTTTTTTTTACACAAAAATTAGGAGAAAAATTGCTTAAAATTAAATTTCTTTTTAAAAATAACACCCTCTTTAAAACCCAAAAATTTTTTGACAAAAATATATTCAAAAACAGAAACAAAAAAAAACAAAAATGCAATTTTATTTTTTTTTTTTCCCAAACTTTTTTCTTGAAAACGGTTTTTGGAACATTATTTGGGATTTTTTATTAACAGATATTATATGATTTTTTAAAGTTGGCTACTTTCACGGGTTTTTTTTTTAATTTTAAATATTTTTTTGAAAGTTTGTCCTATAACATATTCCTGTCGATTTTGGTATACACAATATGAGGTTAAAAAAGTAATTTAAAAAAAAAAATTGACCTCAAAAAAATTATTATAAAATAATATTTTTATACATGGACCAATTCATCCACAAAAAAAAACTAAGTCAAAAAATAGGTAAAAAAAAAACCAAACTTTTTTAAGGAGTCAGTAAACCATTGAAAATAAATATCTTAAAAAATAGAAACAAAAAAATTTGATTTAAAACAGAGTGGAAAATACATTTGACATTTTCTTAAGTACTGGCACCGATTTTTAACAAAATTTTAGGCCTCTAATTTAGCCCAGTAACTGAATACCTGAAAGTACCCAAAGCTGTAAATAAATCTGTACAGTTTTCATTTGTAGCGCAATTCGTGGGAACCCGCTGAAATTGGCCCTCCAAAGTCCCAAAAATGAGTTTCCCGCGCGAATATCTGCCAAAATATGCGAAATAGAAAATTTTTGTTCAAAAAAAAAAAAATAAAGATCACCTCGAAATCCATAAAAATGGTCCTTACCATTTTTTTTGCAACACCAATATTTTTCGCAAAAACAGCCGTCGAAAAATCCATAACATTCCACACTGGATAGATGTGGTTAGTTGTGAGTCCGCGATTTTTGAAAAATTATTGGACTTTATTAAAAAGAAAAAAGTACATTTAGAAACTAGACACTAGCTTTCATATTTCCTTCTATAGATTTTCTAGAACTCCAGAAACGGCTAAAATGCAGATGGGCAAAAAATTTTTACAAAGCGAAAAAAGATGGGTGAAGGAAATTTTTGGATCATTGAACACTTGCTAAGGTCTCATTATAAAAAAAAATGTTAATAACAAACCATTTTTTTTAAAAAATATTAATAAATTGATGAAATACCCCAAAATTTGTGTTTGACCCGCTTTTTTTTAAAAATTCCAGAAAAATAAATGGCCCCAAAACCATATGCAATGAAGGTACGGGTTTTCCCCTTCCGAAAACTTTAAATGATTAAAAAATTTACATTATTGCCCGAGTAATCCATTAAGATAGCGGCATTCTAGCGGTAGACGGGAGCTGAAATGAGAGGTTTTTGGGTTCCTCCTACCCTTTTTTGAAAAAAATTAAAGATCCGTTTTTGTACATTACAAGGCGGGTTTCATGTTCTGTCGGGCAAAATTCTCCAATTTGATTTTTGGCAGATATTAACGGAACCCATTTTCAGCCCCCCCCTGTTAATGTTGATAAACTCTTTTTGTTCGAAACATCCCGAAACCTGAGATTTGCGATACAAGGAAAAACTGTACAGGGTGTCCTATTTTCGTGTGTTTTACGCTTTCTCGCTTATAAGTGAAGTTACAAAAAGAGCGGTTTTCGGCTACTTTTTTGTCAAACGAAAGTGCTGCAAACAGATTTGTCCTATTTGTTTTTTGCTACAGGGTGATCTTAAAAAAGTTGTATTTTCGGTTACCCTCATCTCAGGTATCTGATAACATCGAAAAAAAAAAAACGGGCCCTTAAAAGAACTTTTACGCAGAAAGGGGTACTTGAAATTTTTCTCGGATTTACTTTCAAGTACCTATTAGTCAAAGTTGCACTTTTAAATGGAAACCCCGTATTTTTTTGGGCCTATTATTTGCCATACTGAGAGCTTTGTAAAAAAAATAGTCGAAACTTATTTTTATAAAAAACATAAAAATGCAATTATTTACTTTTTAACATAGGGGTTTTTGGGTTTAAATTAATGACAGTCAAATTAATCAACGTCAAATGCCTTTTCGCACCAAAAAATAATCGTAATATAAACATTTATTAACAAGACAACCTAATGGATAAAAAAAAATTTTTTGCTAAATTGTTCTTAGACTTAAAAGACAAACTTAACTACTAATTTTATAAATACTGTTCGAATTGGTGACCATGATGTCTTATGCATTGTTGGCATAGCGTCGTATCTTCTTAAAGTATTTTCAAATATGAAAGAGGGGTTAATCCTAAAGGATTTTTCGTGGCCTCTTTAATTCCTCAATTTTTTCCTCCTTGAGTATATTTTACCTTCTATATATCCTTCATCAGATACCCGGTAAGGGGTAACCGAAAATACAACTTTTTAAAATCACCCTGTAGCGAAGTAACTACTAGGAAAATCTGTTTACGGCATCTTTCGTTTGACAAAAAAGTAGCACGGTGTCGCGAAAACCGCATCTTTGTAACTTCACTTATAAGCGAGAAACCCCGTAAAACACACGAAAATTGGACACCCTGTACAGATTTATTTACAGCTTTGTTCCTATTTACTGGACTAATTTGTTTTTAACCATCTTTTGATTTCTTTTTTTATGTGGATGAATACATGATTTCCCAATTGGAATTTGGGCACTCATGCGTATACCTTAATAGGCACTTTAAAAATACACTTAAAAACTTGTATACAGGGTGATTTATGAGGAAATGTCACTATTTAAGGTACGTAGTCAGGGTCCAAAAATAATAATAAAGGTCCATACAAAAATATGGGTCCGCAAGGCCTTAGTTTCCGAAATACAGGGTGTTAAAGTTTTTATTTTAATTAAATTAAATAATTGTTTTGTTATTTTTACGTCAAAAATGTATGCCTGTTAAAAGTTGATATAAGCAACCGTTTTCAAGATATTTGGATTTAAAAAAAATACGACCCATCTGATTTTATTATAGCAAAATTAAATAAAAATAAAACAAAATGTATAATTAAACAATATGTATTTGAAATTTTAATAAAATTATTGGTCTTAAGTTATGTTTAGCAAAACATAAGCTAGGTTTTATAATCTTCATCAAATACACATGAAGTGCCTATGCATAAATTGTATAACTTTAACACCCTTATTTCGAAAACGAAGGCCTTGCGGACCCATATTTGTATAGACTTTTATGTTTATTTTTGGACCCTGACTACGTACCTGCAGTAGTAGCATTTCCTCATGAATCATTCTGTACATCTCAAAATCGGAACATATTGTATAAATATTTCTTTCATAAAAAGAGAGCGGTTTAAAAAACTAATGGAGGAATCCAAACATTTTTCCAGAAAATTGATTTATTAAATTTATTCCAAGTAAGAAACGCGCATTATATATGAAGTTGCTTTCTTTAGCCGAAAGGGGGAATCAAAAATCTTAAATAATATTAATTTTTGCTATATTTAAGACAGACGTGCTAAAAGATTTACTGTTACTTTCGTTTAACCCTTTCCTTAACCGTTATAATAAAAATATAGTAATTATTTTAAGCAAATAGTAAAGTTTTTATAATTTTTTTTATAGTCAATCAATATATAACTAAAAGGTCATTATATAGTGACTGACTATATAGTGTGTCCCAAATTGGTGGGGAATGTATGGGGATCTTGGAAACCACGATAGATAGGAAATCGGTTAAATGAGGAAAGTTTTGGACAATTATGTTAGTAAGCTAATCCCCTACTACATGGTTTGATCCATTCAGGTTTTTGATGAATTTTTAAAAAACCTGAAACATGCATTTTCGAAAATCGGCCATATTTTATTTTATAAGTGAAAATGTTTCAAATCTGTAAAAACTTCTTCAAAGCAACTTTTTTTGTAGAATATGACCTAGTAGTCAATTTTTATTTCCTATGTTTCGGGTTTTTAGAATCATCATCAACTTTATTTTTTCATATGGACGCCATATTGGATTTTTACGCAGCCAAATAGCGCATTTTATTCTGATTTCAACAATGTATACCATGTTATAATTTAAGAGTTTATAACCTCATTTATTTCAAAAAAACAAGTATTTTCTCAGTTGGACTTGATTCCGGTGAACGTCATTTATTTTTGGAAACAATAAAATATTAGTTATTGGCAAAATAAATAAGCTAAACAGATATTTTACAAAAATGGGTTTCGCGAACATAGCTATAACGTTAATACCGTGTAACAACAAAATGCAATGCCAAAAAGTAAAGTTGATGAATCATCATCAACTTTACTTTTTTATATGGGCGCCCTATTGGATTTTTTCGCAGCCAAATAGTGCTTTTTATTCTTATTTCAACAATGTATAACATGTTACAGTTTAGGAGTTTTTAAACCTCATCTACTTCAAAAAAAAAATATATATATATATATATATTTTCTCAGTTGGCCTTGATTCCGGCGAATTTCATCTAGCGCCATTATCAAGTTAGCTTGGGTAAGTTATTAATTTTTTTTAACTTTGTTAAATGGTTAATTATTTAAAGAAAAACTTGATATTTTGCAACGTTATTTCCAAAGCAATAAAAATGTCAATATAGCTGCGCAAACGTATTTCGACAATTTTCCTGAAAGGCAGCATCCTAAATACTTTCGAAAACTGGTTACAAATTTGCTTAAATTCGGAAGTTTTAAAAAACCACGACCTAAGAAGTATGTTGAAGAAAATCGACAACGAGATGCTGCAGTTAACCAACATTTTAAACAAAAACCAACATCTTCAGGGATGGTGATAGAGAATTCCACATACCTAAGTCAACCATTCATAGGGTATTTAGGACTATTTAAAAAAATATCGTTAATATGTTGAGAAATAGGGACAACATTTTGAATTTTAGGTCGTTATTTTACATCTTCATTTTAGTAGAAATATTAGTTTAGCCACTTTTCATTGTTTTTGTTTTCACTTGTTTTAATTAACTTGTTACGTGTAGTTTTGTTGTAACACGGTATTAACGTTATAGCTATGTTCGCAAAACCCATTTCTGTAAAATATCTGTTTAGCTTATCTATTTTGCCAATTACTAATATTTTATTGTTTACAAAAAAAATGACGTTCGCCGGAATCAAGGTCAACTGAGAAAATATTTGTTTTTTGAAATAAATGGGGTTATAAACTCCTAAATTATAACATGTTATACATTATTGAAATCAGAATAAAAAGCACTATCTGGCTGCGTAAAAATTCAATATGGCGTCCATATGAAAAAATAAATTTGATGATGATTCTAAAAACCCGAAAAGTAGAAAATACAAATTGACTACTCGGTCATATTCTACAAAAAAAGTTGCTTTGCAAAAGTTTTTACAGATTTAGAAAATTTTCAC
This sequence comes from Listronotus oregonensis, assembly GCA_019359885.1. NCBI lineage: Eukaryota > Metazoa > Arthropoda > Insecta > Coleoptera > Curculionidae > Listronotus > Listronotus oregonensis. The sequence goes on along the minus strand of JAHBCN010005944.1, from coordinate 1,598 downwards.
TTTTAAAAAAAATATGGCCGATTTTCGAAAAAACATGTTTCAGGTTTTTTCAAAATTTCTCAAAAACCTAAATAGATAAAACCATGTAGTAAACGGGATTAGCTTATCGTTAGCTTAAAATGCTTACTTTACAGCAAAAAATTTACTTGGTGCAATGTTATGGGAAAGGCGAAAAATTTTATCGTCAAGTTATTCAGGAGTTTAATGAAAAATTCCCCAATGTGTACGTTCCTAAGACTACTTGCCGTAAAATAATTTTAAAGTTTTTAAGGACTGGCTCATTGTTGGTATTACATTCAGTAGAGGAACACCTGACATTACCATTTAAAAAAAAATCAAAATCTTTAATTTGTTAAAAAGTCGTCAAATTCATAAGATATTAAAAGACAACAAGACACATCCATGCAAGCCAGTTTTTAATCAGGTTTTGGAAGTCGGCGATGGAGCAAAACGTTTGGATTTCTGTTTGTAGGTTGACAATTTGAAAAGAAGTTATAAGAACATAATATTTTCTGATAATTCAACTTTTTCGACCAGTAGTGTTGTGGCTTCGCAACGTGTACGATATTGGAGTGACTCTGATCCACATTTGCGAATACAACGGAGGTGTCAGTGTCAAAGTAAATGTGTGGTGGGCCATTTCTAATTACGGAATAATAGAGCCATACTTCTTTGACACTACTTGTAATGCGAATAGTTACATAGCTATGTTAAAAAGTTTCCACGACGGTGAATTTCTTCCTTTAGACTACCGTCGTTCATTTTATTTTCAACAAGATGGACGCCCAGCACATTATGCGGCAACGGTGAGACAATGGTTAGACCCGGCCACTGGATTAGGATACAAAGACCAGTTCAGTGGCCTGCTAGGAACTCCAGATTTAACATTCTTAGATTTTTTCCCATGGAGTCGATTAAAACAAATGGTTTATCACACACCTCTAATAAACGCCACTACTGATCAATTAAAAGATGCGACTAAAATGCCGTTGCTTTAATATCCTTACATGAGCTTCGAATAAGTTTTGATAAATTACTTGTTTGTTTAAAGGCATGTGCCCAACAGGGTGGTAGTGGGTTTGAGTAAATAAACTTACAACTTGTGCATTGTTAATTTGGAATTATTAGTTAGTTGATATTAAAATAAATTTAATTACAAATAAATAAAAGTAGGCCGATTGTTTTGAAAATTGGTATTAGAGACTACCTTGTATTTTTAAAGAACTTTTCCTAGTAACTTATTTCCATGTCTTCCTAAATAAATGCACTTTTCTCTTGTACCATTTAAAGTTTTATTTTGTTTTCTGAAAACCGCGTATAAAATTTGTTAAATGTTTCTATCCCAATCTTACTCTAAAAAGCAGCAAAAATTTTTATCAAGAGTAGCCTTTGTCGATAAAATTAAAAATAAAGAGGTTTTTCCTATTCAACACCTTTTCCGTGGACATACTGTATATTTGCAACCTTATCGTAGAGTGAACGTAAGCAACAGGATAACATTTGTTTATCGTAGATTACTCTGTATGATTGGGCAAATTAATCGCCTACGGTAAACTGCACAATGTAATATTTCCTATTATTCATTCCGATATACAGTT
>JAHBCN010005943.1:52102-96571 GCA_019359885.1 Listronotus oregonensis | reverse complement strand
TATGGCACCGAGTATCAAGTTTCGATTTCTTGAGCAATGCCGCCTACGATATTTCCTAATTTGAGTGTAAATTTACGGAAAAGCGTTAATATTTCAAAACGATGGGTGCGATAGATAAGATAAGGATAAGGCAAAATAATGTTTTAAAGAGCACACTTAAAGCTTTTCAAAAATATAATATACAGGGTGTTGTATTTAAAAAAATTAATTAAAATAGAATTGAAAATAGAGATGTTTGAATAAATATTTTGGACAATTCGGTATAAATTAAATAAAAAAATGAAGACAGTTTAGGATTAAGTAGGTCAACATTAGATTACATGTAAAATTTTTGTCACAAAATTAACAAACAGTGGGGAGACATAACAGTTTAAAAAAGTATGTTTTTGACTGATCTTTTAAAAAAAAAATTCATAGCTTGGCAACGCTGCATTCGACCCACATACAAATTTAAAGAAATTTAAGAACCCCAAAGAGGCTTCATTTCCACATAAAAACATAGGGTATTCCATTTAAGAAAAATATAATTTTTGATATAACTCTTTTTTGAGGCACCCTGTATACTAGAAAATAATTTTGGATTGTAGCAGAGATAAAATTTTAAAAGTTTTGTTAAGAAAATTTTCTTATAAGTTCAACGGTTTAGTAACTATTTACCGACGCGCGCTTAGTGGACCACCCTGTAGTTGAAGAATAATTAGCAAACTATTAACTACTAAAAATGCTGCATCATACCTATATTTTTGTCATTAATTTACATTAATACGGTTAATCTTTCCAAAATAAAACGGGATTACTTTTTTAAAAAAGCTTTTAAAATCATAAAATAAAAAATATTAAACCTAAAGTAATTGGAATTTCTGATTGTAATTATAACAATTTTACTTTAAATTACAAAGAATCAAGAATTTCAGCTTGGGGTTACTGTAAATATACAGGGTGTCCCAAAAGCAGAGCAACAGCAGATTTCTTAGGTCAAAATCATGCAATTTACGTAAACTTGCTTTATCCCAAAGTTGATAATAACTAAGAAACAGGCTGTTAAACTTTTAATTTTGTTATAGTTTTTTTGTAATAATTCTTTAACTAAATGAAATAGCGGTACAAAAAGAGGGATCTGGGGGTTGTTTAAGGCGAGAAATTCAATTTCGTCCCTGCTTTTAATGTTGCTAGTAGAGGGCGCCAGCTACGGCCTACCCCACTTGTTTTAGGTGGCATAAGTTTTTTTAAGCTTAATATATTGACTTGTTTATTAAAAAATAAGTTACTATAATTCCATCTGCATTAAAAATGTATACCTCATTTAAGTCTCTAGGAGCCACTGTTTTTAAGATAAACGCACCTTAAAGGACCCCGCAGTTTTCCTATGAAAAATAAAATTTGTCCAATTGTTTTTAAACATTGCAGAGTAATAGTTCTCAACACGCTAATCAAAAGTTTTCACAGGCACAAAACCCAAAAATCCTTCTTACCCCCCAAAATCATCCTTAAAAGTCATCAAATCCCCAGTAACCTTGAAGGCTGATTTTGAGGGGTTAAAGGGGTTTCTGGGTTTTGTGCCCGTAGAGACTTTTGATCAGCGTGTTGAGAACTATAACTTCCATAGGAAAATTGTGGGGTCCTTTAAGGTGCGTTTATCTCGAAAACAGTGGCTCCTAAGATAAAATATACATTTTTCCAATGGAATTATAGTAACTTATTTTTTAATAAACAGGTTAATATATTAGGCTTAAAAAAAGTTATGCCATCTAAAACAAGTGAAGGCCGTAGCTGGCGCCCTCTACTAAGCAACATCAAAAGCAAGGACTAATTTGAATTTCTCGCCTTAAACAACCTCCAGATTCCCACTTTTGTCCCGTGATGTCATTTCATTAAACAATTATTATGAAAAAACAAAAACAGAATTAAAAATTTAACACCCTGTTTTTAAGTTATTATCAACTTTGGGATAAGGCAAGTTTACGTAAATTGCATTATTTCGACCTAAGGAATCTGCTGTTGCTCTGTGTCCCATTACTTCTAGGACACCCTGTATAGAAATTACTTTATGTAAAAAATCAGGTCAATAATAGGACATACCCATGTCAGTTCTTTACCAGACAAAAAAAAGGTTTCCAAAAATAGAAATTCCATCAACCTTTTAATTAAGAAAAAATATATTTTTATAACCTTAAAAATGTTATACACCTTAATAGAGTATTATTTTTATAATTTGACCAGTTCAATATTTTGGAGGCAATTTGCACTAAGGCAACTTAAGAAATCTTAACTTTGCAAAGCTTAGTTAATATAAAATATTAAAGCCTTTGACCATGTATACTTTTTATAGGCTCTTATTTAAAACGTATACAAAACTATTAGTTTTATGGGAAAGTAAATATAAGTTAATAAATTTTATCAATTAAAACACGAACATGTTTAATTTGTAATTAATAAAAATTTATACACTTATGGACTTAAATAACTTTTTGTAACTTTTTTTTTTTTTATTTTTTGGGTAAAGAATTGCACAATTTAAAATCTTGGCTAGTTAAAAATAAACTGAACTTTTTATTACTATTTTTCATAATTAGTATATATTACAGCCATAAATTTAATTATTAAGCTATTAAAAGGTCACTTTACTTTCCTAAAACTGCAGAATTTTTTTAATGAAAATTAAAATACATACCCTTTAATTATACATTTTGTTTTTTTTTTTTTTTAATTTTGCTATAATAAAATCAGATGCGTCGTATCTTTTTAAAATCCAAATATCTCGAAAACGGTTGCTCATATTAACTTTTGACAGGTATACCTTTTTGACCTAAAAATGACCTAACAATTATTTAATTTCCAAATGTAATAAGGGCCGTACCAAAAGTTGTGGTTGTTCAAAAAGAAAAAGATGTAGGTGGACCCTTAAAAGAGCCTACTAAATAAGATTCGAATCCGTTATACCAAAAAACCCCCGGATACTAATTTTTACTCCGATATTTTGATTGATTGATTGATTGATAATCTAAACAGTTGAGGTTTTTGTCCGCCTCGACACGCAGCCTACAGGGCTTGTTGTATCTCTTGGTATTTGTTTCAGTTAAAAGGTTTGACACCTTAACAGGTGTAGTAGCCCTTTTACGTTCTTTTCTGTCTCCAGCCTCCTGATGGTTAGTTCCACCATGAGGTTTTGATTTTTCTCCAGTATGTAAGTGCAGGGACTCAATAGATGTGAGAGGCTGACTTTCCTCTTCTTACATAGTCTGCAAATGGGTTCTTTCATAGATGCCCATAGTGTGCAAATGTTTTCTTAGGGGCAGTGTCCATTAATCCTGTCACTATTCTAATTGATTCCTATTTAGTTTTAGTAGTTCACTTGTCAATGCTTTCGATGGGACTCCAACATTGATTTAGTGTGATTTTGCCTTGGAATGTGGTTCCAGATGACTGATGTTGTGTTTGAATCCACCGAGTCAAAGCCAAACGAGGTTTTAACCAAAAAAGGTTCAGGACCCACAAACATTGCTGGGGCCTCCCTGGCCAGGGAGTCTGCATTTTCCTTGCCCTGATTCCCCTGTGTCCTGGCACCCAGGAAAGTGAAATTGTTGTGGTTAGCCAGGTTTAGGAGGCATTGAGACAGTTCCAAACCAACCTTGAGGACTTGGAGATGCCAAAGCTTTTATGGGCTTGACTATCAGAGAAGATAGTAATGTCCCTGCCCTTATATCTCCTCCTCAAGTTCTCTCGCAGACAAAGTTCAATGGCATATATTTCCGCCTGGAAAACAGTGGCATATTTCCCCAGGGAAGCATAAGCATTAAACCTAGGGTCATACCATGTATTCCTGCGCCGGCTCCATTGTCAGTCTTGGATCCATCGGTATACCAAACCAAATTTCGAGACTAACCAGGAGATCGCTCACTACCGCCCCAGGTAAGCTGGGTTTTGTAACTCCGATATTTACATTATCATAGATTTTATTTAAAAAATAGAAAAATTAACTAAAAACTTAAACTCCCTGTATTTTGGAAACGAAGGCCTTGCGGACTTATGTTTGTATATACTTTTATGTTTATTTTTGGACCCTGACTACATATCTAAAGTATTGACATTTCCTCATGAATCACCCTGTATATTGATAGGTACGTTTAAAGATACTATTGTGACTATTTAACAATATGCTTAAACAGTAAAATTAAAATACACATTTAATCCCAAAGGTTTATTTAATAATTGTAAGAAAAGGGGTTTAAGTTAATATCAAAACTTATTTAAAAGTAAAATAAAAAGTTTCATACAAAAAGTTGAATGCCTTCTTAACTAATAAAATGTAGTTTAAAATATAAATAACGCTAAATCCTCTGAGGTTTTAAATCTAGGCCATTTATTAGTTAAAAAATAATTAGATAAGGGCACTAAGAATTACTTATCTAATCACAGTAAACTTAAAACCGACAAGTATAATCGCGGCAATGACCATCTGACACAAGCTAAGTATCGTACAATTGTGTGTTATAAATTTGCACGTATTTCACCGTTTATCAATGTCTGAAGTCTGAAGGTATGGATTAGGAGTGGAGCTTTTACAGTAAAATTTTACTTTAACATCAGCACCTTGTTCGCTACCTCTGTTCCAGATTTATTTACAGATACCATAATAGCTTCAAACTTGTTTACATATTTGTTTTAAGCTAAACTAAATTAGCCTAATTGTTTTAGTAACTATTTTACTATTTTTTTTATTTATATAAATTTTGGTACTGTGTTTATAAATCTTAGTTATGCTTAATAAAATTTAACGGGTTTTGCAGATATTTATCTAAAAGTCAGTAACAAAAAATCTTGTTGCTTTATTGACAAAACTTTACAGAATGGTGGCTTAACTCAGAGCTTTAATTTTTTTGTAAATTAATAATTTTTGTGCCTTTAATTAAGATTTCCTTAAATGCCCATTATAGGGGTAATTTTATTTTTTTATTATAATTTTATTACTTTTTTAAAGTGTGTTAATATATATTTGTAGCTAACACTCCTTGCTAATGTATTCATTTTATAATTTAGTCAAAGTAACGTATTTTTAAACTACTTTTGGAGACAATGTACCAAATTTTACACGGAAAAAGATCATCCTTTAAAAATCCTAAGATCATGTCAGCAATATATGATTGGAATGCACATTATTTACCTATGTAAAAGTAAATATAAATAATTTCAAATGACCTGGCTATACCGAAAGTTAAACTATTTTTAGAAGTAAGATTAACCTAACAAGACATGCCAGTCTAACAAGGCCTGGTTTAAAAATAACTTAAAAGATTGTTCTGGTGGTTCATAAATTTTAATTTATTCGGCACACCGACTTTAATTATTCTATTTTGAAAATGTGCAATAAATTTAAATTTTAAATCCATTTTAGGTCTACTGCTTTTCATTGCTGTTTGCGAATATAACCTTCGTTCCTTGGCAAAAGTTTTAGTACCTATTCTATTTAATATCCCCGAACTCACAAACACTTGTAGAACTTGTGCAACGTTAACTTGTATAAAACACACTGCCGATCCAAATTGGTAGATGTACGACCGAGTGGCGCAAATTTGAGGAAGGCCGTTTTGGTATGATTACACGGTCCCACATCATTTCGTAATCACCGGCCTTCAATTACGTTCCGTTAACTTACGCCAATTACTGTACTTGTGTGCCAGACATGGTTTTGCTGCAGGATGTTGCAGTGGTGCAGTGGCGTAGTTTGACTTCTTGTAATTGCCTTCCAGGGACATTAATTTATAATCATAAATATATATTTTTAGTATTTTAATTTTAAAATTACATAAAAATTGAGACACAAAGACAGTACTTTTTAAAGCATGATCAAAAGGCTTAAAGTAAACGGCCTCTGTAAATCCGCAAAAGACTCCGTTTAGGCTCATATAAGAGAAGACAAACAAATATATTAATTTCATTTTAAATAACGAAAGCTAAAATATAATAACATAACAGTAGCACCCATTTGTTGTTATTCTACGTATTTTTTGTAATTCAAATTTCGAACTTGGTATGTTAGTAATACTGCATCAATATTATATTAATAATAATAATAAATAACTGATTATTACACTATTTTTATTAAAAATAGTCCCAATTAGTCCAATAGCTAAAGACCTGAAAGTACCCAAAGCTGTAAATAAATCTGTACAGTTTTCATTTGTAGCCCAATTCTTAGTAGTCTTCGTCAAAAAATCCCCGATTGCCGTCTAAAAATACATAACATTCTCCCAATACTCGTTGATAGATGTGGTAGTAGGCTAAGAAATGCATATGAGCAAAATAATTTTTTATCAAAACGCAAGGAAGATGGTAAAGGAAATTTTCTGGGATCATTAAACACTTGCTAAGGTTTTATTATAAAAAAGAAATGTTAATAACAAACAATTTTTTCAAAAAATATCAATAAATTAATGAGATACACCCAATATGTTGTGAAAAAAAACTTTGACCCCTTTTTTTAATATTCTGAAAAAATCAGAATGGACCCAAACTTATATGCAATGGTAGATACGGGTTTTTCCATTCCGATGAACTTTGAATGATTAAAAAATGTACGGTATTGCCCGAGCAATGAAACAATTCGTCCGCCCGCTTATAAGTGAATCCGTCCCGTTATCTCAAAAACTATCGATTTTTTGAAAAAAAAATATAGGGGACCATTTTTGTAGACTACAAGGCAATCTTCATTTTTTGTTTAAGCAAAAATTCTTCAATTTGCATATTTTGGCAGATATTGACGGGAAACTCATTTTTCGGGCCTTGAGAAGCCATTTTCAGCCCTTTCACACCTGTTAATGTTGATAAACTTTTTTTCGCTTAAAGCATCCCCAAAGACCTAAGAATTGCGCCACAAGGGAAAACTGTACAGATTTATTTACAGCTTTGTCCCTTCATTTACTGGACTAAGTCCACGCATTTATTACCGTTTCTTTTAAATTACGTATTAAAAATTTTAATTTTTTTTTGAGGGTTTTAATTAAATTTTTCCTTTTCCTTTTATTTAATTTGTTATATTGAAATATTATAGCTTTTGCAACTTTTATAGTTCAGTTGAGTAATATTTCATAATTGTTTTGCCTTGTTAGGTTTTCTTTAAATTACTAACAATAGAACAATTACAAAAACATTTACCAAAGGCTTTTAACTAATATTTCATTTGTACACTTGTATTGCTGATTTTGAAGAAGAAGTCCACGTGATGCAGTTATTCTTAATAGGCAGGTCTATGAAATTTATTTAGTTATTACCGGGAAGAGGTCATTTTTTAAAAGTATTAAAATTTTCTCTATTTCATATAAACTAGTTTTTCTATCATAACTTTTCTTTATTTTAGGTAGACTAAATGTTACTATTTAATTTTTAAAAACATTACAAATTATCTTAATTTTTTTTGCCATTTCATATGGGAAAACCTGTGGTTTACGTATATTTTTAAATTCAATTCTATTTTGTAAGTTGATTGTAGGATTTAAAGTGCATTGTTATTAAAATTACCTAGAACCTTATAGGAAACATAGAACAGATACTATATTTTACGCAAAATAATAATAAGTGTTCACCATCGATTTGTTCCCGAAATGTGAAGTAACACACAACGGTTGTTTTATTGGGTATTTTATTATAAGCCATTCCACTATATATGTAAGCGGTTATACATATCTTTTTTTAAAAAAAATGCAGCACTATTTTAATGTTCAAACTTTAGTTTAAGATTTTCTTTTTTTGGTTTTTATCCCCAAAAGGAAAAAAGAGATTGTTTTTCTTTTTTAATTTAACTTATTTATTTTTTAATAATATGTATAGGAAAAAATATTTTACATTGTATACAGTTTGGGGAAAAAAAAATTAAATTCGATAAGCATAGTCGTTAACAAATTAAGTTGTGAAAATTTTGGGCTTAAATTTTTTATTTTTTCTTTACCCTTTTTTTCCAATTTTAATTAAATTGATTTAATTTTTATTATATATATATTAATAATATAATAATAATAATAATATTATATATATATTAATATATATATTTATATATATATTATTATTATATATATTATTTTTAATATTTATATATTATATATAATATAAATAATATTATATATTATAATAATAATATTTTATATATATTTTAAATAATAATAATAATATATTAATAATATATATATATATATATATATATTATATATATATATATATATATATATATATATATATATATATATATATATATATATATATATATATATATATATATATATATATAAAAAAAAGGAAAAAAAAATCAAAATGGTCTTAAAAATTTGGGGTAAAAAATAAAATTTTTAATTGGCCCCTTTTTTGGGGAAGGTTTTTGGTCAAGTTTTTTGAATTTTTTAAAAGGGCCCCCCCTGCCAAACCCCTTCCCAAACTCTTTTTGGGGGAGGATGTGGTATTTCCCGACGGGGCCAGTCCCCCCTTCGAAAAATTAGAACATCTGAACAATGTTTCCCTAATAGAGGAAAAGAAAGGGGGGGTTTTTCGATCCCCTGTTCCCTATTTTAAAAAAATGGACTTTTTTTTTGCGGTGATGAAAAGATCTTCTTAGAATCTCTCCCCCAAAAAAGATAAAAAGTAACTATAAGGTTTTTTTAAAATAAAAACAAAATTTTTAACAAGTTAATCGATCTTTAAGAACGTTTTTAAAACCCGTTTGAATAATACGCCATATCAAACATTTATTATGGTTTTTTTGCTTGGTTTTTTTTATATTTTTCTCCTTTTTTAACGTTATTTTATTTCGTTTTGTTTTTATGTTTTTCTTGTTTATTTCTTATATTATGTACTTTTTGTTAAAGTGAAATAAAATACAAATTTTTAAAATTTTTTTTAAATTTTATATTGTTGTGAATTTTTTCAAACTTTCTTTCCTATCAACAAAGCTCTTCTTAGAAAAATTCATTTTTTTTTAGAATCAGTTTAACTACTGCAAGAATGACAGATTAAAAATAAAAGAAAAATAAAAATTTGACATGAAATAAAAACCGCTTTTGTTAAATTCATTTTCCATAAAAAAAACAACAGAAAACAACAATAAGTTCATTTTTCATTAAAATCGAAATTTTGGCAAAAGGCCCAACTTATAATTAAAATTTATAAATCATAAAATTTTAACAACATGGCGTATTAAAATATGGGTTTCCTTTAAAAAAAAAAAGTTATTTACTTTAAAACTTTCAATATTGGCACCGCCGTAAAACAATTCAAGTTAAAGCCAGTTTTCTTTTCAAAATTATTTTCATCCGAATGTTAAAGAAACATGACAAAGTATTATTTTTTAAATCAGTTTTTTTCGGGTTTTTTTGTTTAGACTGTTTTTTCAAAAATTTTCGTAAATTTTTAAATAGCATGGCAACACCCAAAAATAATTAAATTAAAATATTGTTTATACCAAAATTTCCTATTAATTAAATTTGAATAAAAAATTTTTACTCTTTTAAAAAATAGTAGTTTTTATGCTATCCTTTTTGGGACACCCTTATACAAAACAAATATTTTTAGAATGTGTACCTCTCGGATCCTATATCTTTTGTATAAAATTTTCTCTATTTCTATTAACAAAGGGTATATTATTCCTCCACTAATGGGCCCCCTGATTTTAGATAATAACTTATTTGCTAATTGGTTTCACACTATAATCTATTATTTGTGTCAAAAATAGCAATAGTCTTTTTACAGGGCGTCCAAACCTTAATTTGCACCTGTTTTTCAGTTTATCTTTAGTCGACAACAGAGTCTGTCGGCAACTACTTATAGTGCGGAAGCACAACGATTAAACGTTTTCCCGCCAGGCCTTATATACTAATGAACTTCTGCTTTTTAAGTCTTTTATTTTAAAGTGGCATTCTGGCTTTTTTAATATCAAGTAAAAAGAAATATTTATATGGCCGGTCCATATACTCCCTGGGGTTTTTCTTTTATTTTTAAATCGGGTTATTTAATTAAAATGAAATTTGGCACAGTTAGAACAATGACCGAAATACACTTTCTAATGATAAACTTTTCTTACTAATATTGACCGGTGACGTGGCTTTGGGCAATTTTATTCATTTTTTATATCGTTTTATGTTAAAGTAGGCAGACATTAAAAAGAATGCAGCAAATTTTCTAAAATATTATTACCAAGAGAGTTAGGACAAAATAACGGAAAAAATAACTTTTTAATGACAAAACGTCATTAAAAAGTAAAAAAAAGCTATCAGAATTTCGTTTTTGGACCAAAAATTTCTTAAAATTTAGTTTAATTTTTGTTTTAGTTTTTATCTTGACAACGGTGGCGCTTACCAAACGTAGACAATATTTGTGATTTTTGGGTTTTTGGGGGTTTTCTTTTTTTGTTGCAGGCGTTCTGCATTCATAGGGGTCAATAGGGCTGGACAGGGTCAGCCGATACCCCGGACCCGGAAAAGGGGTCCCATTTTTCAAAAAATAGTAAGGCAGAATCTAAAAAAACACACTAAATTAACTTTAAACAGACAAGTTTAATAATTCCCATTTGCACGAAACAGCAATAATTTCTTAAAAATTTTTTCTTTCCCTTAACACTAAATCAAATACCGTTTTAATTTAAATACCAATAACAAACAATCGCTGTGTTGTTACATTTACCCAAGATTTCGTTACCGTTAAAACAAATTAACATACGCATCTGCTATCCCATATAATGAATTCGAAGTTATAAGGTGTAATTACATTTTAATTTATCTTTTTTCTTTTGAATATATGTTTTGTGTAATGATTTCAAGATAATATAGTACATAGTTACCGAAAAAAATATATATATATTTAAGGAATTTTAAAAATACAGAATACAATATCATGATATTAAAAATTGTTAAAACGTTTTTTAATGGAACATGGGTAATTTTGGGGTAAAAAAACAATTTTAACTTATAATAACTAAATCTTTTTTACCCCAAATCCTAATTTTGTTATTTTTTTTAATCTTACAATTTAAAAAACAATATTAAATACAAAATATAAATAGTCTTACTCTCATTTAAACGGATTTAAAACAAAGTTACAATAATATACACTAATATACAGTCCTAATATTTTTAAGATGCTGTGCGTTTCGTTATGAACTTTTTAAATTTGAAATAACACAACAAATAGGTTTTATTTGTCCCTTACTTTTTACAACATGTTTATATAAACTAAAGTACCTGGTTCCTGTACGTACCAAATACCATAGTCTATCATCGGAGTTAAGAGTAATCTAATTATCTAACTTTTTAGTGTCTCTACGAAAAAAAAAAAAATGTATATATATTTTACAAATTGTAGTTTAAATGTTACTTTTAGTATGTCTTGTTAAGTAAAATTACGAATTTTAACCAAAAACATTATGTTTGCAAAGTTAAAAAATAACAGCAAACTTTAAAAGTCGTACGGTCTTATAAAATCTAACACAAGTAAAATTTGCTCCAAAATGTTTAATCTTTTTTAAAAAAACCTAACACACAAAGCACCTAATATATAATAATAAATTATATTAAAATTCTTTAATATCTTTTGTAATAACAGAAGAAATTAAAATACATGCACTTATCAACGTTTCCTTCTTAAGAAAGCTAAATATATCACACAGTGTGTCAAGATTAACAGTTTTCGAAATATAGCTTTCCACATTGCTGCATTTTTAAAATTCTCAATCCACCAAATTTACACAGGACGTACCTTTGATGCCCACCAGCAACTTTGTTACCTTATTCGAGACAAAAAATCAAGTTGTAAAGACTAAATATTATCTATACTGGCATCATCATGTTTACAAGAAATGACTGTGCAACAACATCTTAAATTGCAGGTTTAAAAATCTAATTATTTTACCAACTCTAGCAAATAACAAGGTGTCGTTTATTTCCTTAAGAAATCCTGAGTCTGTCTTAAATGGGCAGCATTGTACTTTAATCTTAACACTGCTACTACCATATTTACACCATTTATTTTATAATCTATTTAAATTTCTTGTTTAACTTTTTTTATTTCGTTGCTCGACAAATAACTATTAAATATTTATAATTTTTTGGTCAAGGATACGAAAATAGGGTTGGTTAAAACAGCGGGTTTAAAACTTGGGTATTTTATTTTAAACCAAAGGGATTTTTTAAGAATATTTTATATCATTGGGATAATTTCAGAAACCATATACAGTGACCAGCATAATTGGCGATCCATATCTAAAACTTTTTTATTTCCGATAAAAAAAAATTATATATTTTTTATGAAAATCTCTCCATGTCTTTAATTTTACAAAATACTGATCAAAGTGTAAATAAACCTTAGTGTGGACGGGGTAGGTAAATTAACAATTATAGCATAAAAGAAAACTACTCTTATTTGACAACTTGGAAATTTGTTCTAGTAATGTAAAACAAATAAATAAATATTTTTTGCTGTGAACCTTTGTAGCGAAATCCGTAGGTACTATCTATAATGTGAAATTTTGTGTTATTCTAGATAGTTTAAAACCCGGAAATCGATTATTTTTTTGATAACCAAACAATTTTATTATTAAAGTAAAAATTTAATTTTTTTTCTTAACGATAAATTGTATATTTAAGTGCGTTTCAGCTCCATTTAAAATTCCAGAATCATTATAAATTAAGAATAGGAAAGTTAGAATGGGTGTAAGTTTGGAAGAATATTTATTAAGACAATTGCTGGCATGCCATGAGCTTAGATGTTTTATTTTGGTTTAAAAAAGTTTAAATGCTTTGCTTAAATTAGTTTTTGAACGATTTGTATAAAGCTAAACCACTGTCGGAAAAAAAATCAACTTAAAAATCAATGTTAGGATTAGCACTAGACTGTTTGGCAAAGAGTTTAAATTGTTCTTAAAAAAAAAACGGTTTATGTCTGTAGAGATTTGAGGGTAAAAAAGATAAAGGCAAAAGGTTTTACTAATACTTTTAAAATTGGCAAAATATTCTCTGTCAATTAAGTAAGCGAAAGAAAACTTTTTTTTACGATTGATGGCCTTTAAGTTAAATTGTATTGGCTTATTACCTCGATGACATCTTATTGATTTACCAAACTAGAATTTTAAAGACATTCTATTAGTTTAAATTTTTAAAAGCCCAACTTCATCATAGGATTTAAAAATCCCACGTTTATAATAAAAATATTTTGGGTTTTTTAGTAATACAAGCATAGATCTATTGTCCTAGTAATTTATTAATATATTTTGGAAAAATATTAAGAAGAAAAGCAGGTAAGACCCCATGGGAGGATGTAGACTGTAGTGTAAAAAGTAAAAAAATCTATAAATATTACTTGGAATTATATTGATGAGCAAGATGATGACTGCAAAGATTTTGACAGGTTTGTTTTAAGGGCCAATTTTTTGATAAAAACCTTTCCTGTCCAGTACATGCAGCATATAAGTTTGGTAGAAGACCTAAAGGTAAGTAAGTTTAAGTCAAAGGATATTGACCACTTTCTAGTGTTCAAATAACTGTAGATATATAGATATATGAAACAAAGAAGTGGATCTGGATAAAGAGTTATTTTAATTAAAAAAATATTTTTATTTTAAATATTTGGCCAAATCTATTATTACAAAAAACTTAAGATATACTGAAGTATTTAGTTTTTAATTTAATGGAAAAATGTAAAGGATGGTTTATAAAGACAACTTTAAATTTAATTTAACTTTAATTTAACTTTAGTGTAAGATCGTTGCACACTAATATATAGACGCGTTTATACACACTTTAAGAAAACTTTAACTTTAACTTTTATTTAAGAAGTTGGGCAACTTTTATCTTCTTAAAGTTAAATTAAATAATAATGAAAACTTAAAATTCGCCTAGACCGAGCTGTCAACTTTAATCTTCAACCCGATTTACGTAACAGAAAATTCGGATATCTTTATTAATTATTTTATTTATTTAATTATAACAAACCAAGCGCAAAAAACAGCCAAAACCTTGTCAAAACATAAAAAATGGTTTAATAATTAATACCAACCCAACGAAATTTTCGTGTTTCTGCGCTTGCGTAAGGCAAATGTAAATATTCTTTATAAATGCTCAAGAAATTCTTAAAGTTAAAGTAAATGTAAATAAAAGTTAAATTAAATTTAAAGTTGTCTGCATAATCCAGCCTTAAATAAAAAATTTGTTGGATTTCGAGTAAACTCAAGAAAGTTAAACCAAAGGTAGCACAAGGCCTTAAATAGGGTCTTTAATCTATTATTTTAAATATATTACTTTTACTGGCACCCACTTAACATCGAATAATAATAATAAAGCATAGATTGTATTACTTCACAAAAGAGATTTGAACTTACTTACATTTACATAAGTCCGTATCACTGTTTTTAAAAATAACCCCTGAATCTTGTAGTTCGGGTTAAATTGGTCCTGGCATAAACTTTAAAGGCAAAAAGTTAATTACAGGAAGTTCCAGCTCTCTTCTGACTGTTTGGCCTTACTAGCTTAAATAATTACTTTTTAAATTCTGCTGTAAATAAAGTTTATAGTAAATTACTACCTTTATTCTACGGGTTAAATAATTCATATGGCAAGGCTGTACAAACTTAACGGGCCCTTAAAGAGACACTTTTTAAATATAAATTATCTTATTACTAAATACCTAATTCTAAATTACATTTCAAGATATTTATTTCCAATAAAAGTGACGAAACCCATTAAATTGTGCTATAACCTACTTTATTTAAAGTATATGTTAATTTTTCAGTACCATATCAACATGTCTAAAAACAAAAGCTTTAGCTTTTTACATCTAATCTTTATATAGTAATGTAAAAACTTTTCTACTAAACTTGGGTCAATAATAAAAAACTTTGAGAAGTATCTGGAAAAAGTTATTATGAAAGTCTCAACAAAGAAGCCGAAGTCTGTCAAAACTAAAACATTAAATACTACTTTTTTTAATAAAATAAAGTGTTTATTATACGGGTATCTAAATAATTGCTTCAGTAATAACTTTTTTATTAGTTAAATTGGTAGACTGATGGTAGTATTCTAAGAGCCCATGACACATGTTTTATAAACTGTTTGTTTCAGAAAGAAATTTTACATCCTTGTCTGGATGGATGAGTAAGTAATCGACTAATTGCCTAACTGGATACATCAGATACTACGTATAAAAAAAAGTGTGAATTTTTTTGTCATATTAAGAGTTGGATTTAAAAGCCAACAATGACCACTCGCGTTGGTTCAGGATAAAAACTAAAAAATACAATTACCTGGGAAAGTGTTAATTTAAAACCAAACCACTTGTGTTTCTAAAAATTAAAAAAAGTGTTTGATTAAGTACATATATTAAAAAATATTAAAAAAAAAACAATTACGTTTTTCGGGGGTTAACAACTGGCAATCATAAAAATATTAGTTGCGCGGACCTGGTGTATCCAGGTAGGTCAGGCAGTCAGTCAATTACTTACTCATCTATCCTATGGAAACAACTATGTGAAATTTCTACCTATATCAAACACTTCATAAAAGATGTGTCATGGGCTCTCCGACTATAGTATTTTTAGCGTTGGGCTTTTATACCAAAAATGCATTATCTTTGCCTTATCCTTTCTTAATAGTTACGCTAATATTTTTGCTGGTAAATTAATTAATGACCAGCGGAATGTGTTATTTTTCTGTAGTATTGTAAATTTACTACATACTAGAAGTTAATTAACATCTAAAAATGATTCTTTAAAAGAGTTGGACAATGTTATGGTTTTAATAACACTAAAATCTTGGACTTCCATTGTCTTTATTGGTTAAAAACGAGTTCTGTTACTCTTTTGAGTATGGAGCGCCAATGTAGCTACATAATTCAGAAATGTACAACATATATCAGAACTAACTAATTAAGAACTGGAGTAAATATATTTACTCATATATGTAAAAATGTAATTAAGTTTCCTTAAAGGTGTTAGATAAAGTTATGGTTTTAATAAGATTAAAATCTTGAGCTTCTTTTGTCTCTATTTGTTAAATAATACAAACGTCTCAGTTACTAACGTATCTCTATTCTTTTCAAGTGATAACAAAAAAGAATTTTTGAAAGCTACGACTTATAGGTATACTAGCCGTTGTTCACCGAAGCTTGACCAGTTCAGCAGCGGCTGCCAGATATTTGAAATCTCGATACTGGGTTTGCAAAACACATTTTGGTTGTTTAGAATCATTATTAGAGCTTCTTTAAATTATCTTTTCTTCCAATGGGTTTCCTTAAGATTCATTTTTGTTTCCGACCATTTTATAAGGTTAAATTTGTTTTCTTTTTGTTTTTGTTGTTTTGTCCTCGGTTTTTTCTAACTTTAAAGTTAAAAAAAATCGGTTTACTTATGATTTGTTAAATTTATCATAATGGAGCCATTGTGCTAACTTTGTTTAATATCGCATTTGGTTTAAATATGTTTGTTTTGTAATTTTTTAATAATTTTCTAGTACTTGTATTTCCTACCACTCAAAAAAACTCGTTGCGTAGATCCTTGGTTACCACAACCCATTAAAATGGTGTTATCTTTCTAACTAACTTGCAGAGCGTAACCAAAATATTGACTTAATTGTTGTGATTAGGTTTCTTGGGACTTTGTGTTATCGTTTTTTACTTTTTCTGGCTTAAAAATTTTACAAGGTTAAAAAATAAAAATTGTAGTTTATAATATTCTGTTTTAGGCAACACATTTATTTATTTATGTAGTTTAAAAGAAAACATGAAGATAATTGATTTAAATTATTTTTGGCTTTACCGGATTTAATAGGTAAACAGGAAAATTTTCTTTTAAATTCCTTAAAATCAAAATAATTAGTTTTCATTTTAAAATATTTTAAAATATGATTTATATTGATTAATTTATGATATAGTCATAGTCATATAACAAATCTGATTAATTTTTACGGAGCCATAATAAGACACTTTTTATTTACTAATCATAACCTTAATTTTTCAGCTTAACTAGAGTTTTTAAATAAAGTCTGTTTAGTTTTTATTTTAACAGTTTTTTAGTTACAGACTTTATTAGAGTTTTGCTTTGTTAGATAACTATAAAACTTTTTTAGTAAAATGTTAACATGTTTAAGAAGAAAAGTTAATGCTTTTTATTTTTATTGTTTATACTTATGGTAAAGCATAAAGTTTGCTACTAAACGTCAGCAAATATTGATAATATTTATAAAGTTTTTAAAGAAAGTTATTTATCGAGTTTTAACAATAAAAGATGCAAAGTCTGATGAAACAAAAGCATAGGTTCCTACTTACTTAATACGAAAATGTGTTAAATATGGTGCGAATGTAACAAATTTGTCCACATCCATATTTTTTTAATATAATAAGTACAAAATCGCTTAAATTAACAGCTACAAAAATTTTGTTTCTTACTTTTTCATAAATTTATAAATATTAAAAATATAAAATCAAATATAAACAAATAAGTAAGGAATAAATACATTCTTCACTGTTAAATAAAAAATTGCCATATGAACGTCATCGGTCTTGTATTAGTCTTTCATGCATAAGTTTAACAAACAGTGAAATAATTTAATCATCCTCTTGGTGCGTCGGCAATAATACGAGTTTGCCAAGCCAGCCAATTACCAAATTTAAGAAACACTTTTATTTTGCAGTATGAAGACATGGTTTACATAGTTGAATCACTATCTCCTAACAATGTAATAAAAATTTTAAATTTTTACGGAAAATATTTTCATAAAATAATGAAATAAAACCAAAGATCTTAATCTGAATTTTTTTTTACGTTATGGCCTATTTTAAAGTTGTTATTTTAATAATGAAATATCTTAAGTGTATTTTAAAAGGTAAACAAACTTTTATTAAATCTAAATAAAATCAACTATAAAATTGTTTTTATTAATAAACGGTATAAGATCCTTAAAGCAGAATGCCTTAAAATTAAATAATAGTCTTTTCTTTAAAGATTTTGAAACTTTATTTATAATGATTAAATCAGGACTACGTGCTATGTTACCATAAATTTTAAATTATGTTTTTTATTTTTCTTACTGAAAACCGACCAAACACAATAAAAAAAAATAATTTGGATAAAAGCTGGTGTAAAAAGAAAAACAAACCCAATATATATTTAGTTTACAGTTAAATAAACTGTTAATCAAGTAGAAATAAAATTTTTGTCGTTTAAGGGTTTTATTAATTTAATGCAGGCAAATTAGGAAGCATTGTTTTACGTCGAATTTTCTTACATATTATTATCTTTTCAGCAGAAAATTATATTTTGCCTTTTTTAATGCATTAAATTTTATGTAATTTAATTATTTTATTATTAAAATGTTATTTTCGTAATTTTGTTTTATTTAGACTTAAAATTAAATAATTACTATTATTAACTACATTTATAAACTTTTTGTTACACAGTAGTTAAGTCTGTACAACTTTAATATTAATTTAAAGTTTTAAATTGATATTTGAAACAGCCAATTTACAGTTGCAAACTTCTTATTATTTTAAAGACAGGTTTTCCCAAAACACGTAAAACAAAAAGCTGCTTGGCCTTAATGTATCATTTATTATTGTAAAGAATTATTTGGAAATTAAAACTTGTTTGTTAGTTCAATATTGCAAAGTGGAGATCTTTTGGCTTCACATTTTTATAGCCCTATAACTTTACCCTTAAACTTGAATATCAATGAAAACAATCTAATAAAATTTTATTATATTTCAAATCCCTTAAATTATTCTACTTACTTGGTGTTCTCAACATTTTGGTCTTCATACCTAAAACAAAAAGTTTTTTTTACTAATTGTAAGTTAATTTTAACACTCAAAGAGCCTTACACTAAACCCATACTGCTATTACCATAATAATTATTAATATAATAAAAGTAAAATTACTAAACCTTTTGTTTTTCTGTAGCCTCATATTTACTATATGTACATTTATACGAGAAAAATAAAACGGTTTTTAAGTTAAAATAAAACAGCGAATATTTTTTAGGTCAAGAAGAAAAAGGAATGGTAAAAAAATATTATCAGCAGCTCAGCTTTTTCAGAAATTTAATAATAGCTAAATAGCAACAAAAGTATTATTAAGGGCAATTATTGATCGATTCCATTTAAGGCGCGAGCCTAGCCAGCAAGTTAAAGGTTGAGATCATTAATTTCTAATGAATGTCCAAGTTAGTTACAACATTTCTTGTATAATCGATTTGTTATTAAATTGTCGAAATTATAATTTTTCTTATTATTATTTTTTTTAATTTAGTTTAATTTTAGGCAATCAACATGACAGGTGCTTTAATAACTGTTATTCCAGGGACAGGGTTACGAATAGACTTAATGTTTTGTATATTTTAAGTTACCTATACTATAATACTCCAGTAACTAAAGACCTGAAAGTAGCCAAAGCTGTAAATAAACCTGTACAGTTTTTATTTGTGGCGCAATTCTTAGGTCTTCGCGGATGCTTTCGAGCGAGAAAAAAGTCACGATTCCGAGGTAGAAACCCGCTGAAAATGGCTTCCAAAGGTCCAAAAATAAGTTTTTCGCGAATATCTGCCAAAATATGCGAATTTAAGAATTTTTGGTAGTTTCTTACTAAAAAATGCAGATGGGCAAAACAATCTTTTATCAAATCGCAAGAAAGATTGTGAAGAAAATTTTCTGGGATCATTAAACACTTGCTAAGGTCTCATTATAAAAAAGAAGTGTTAATAACAAAACATTTTTTTCAAAAAAAAATATCAATAAATTAATGAGATTCTCCCAAAATATTGTGAAAAAAGCTTTAACAGCTTTTTTTAATATTCTAGAAAAATTAGAATGAACCCAAAGTCATATGCAATGATAGGAACGGATTTTCCTATTCCGATGAACTTTAAATGTTTAAAAAATGTACATTATTGTCCGAGTAATGAAGCAATTCGTCCGCCCGCTTATAAGTGAATCCATGAAGATAGCGGCATTCTAGCGGTAGAGCGGCAGCTAAAATGAGGGGACTTTTGGGTCCCGTTATCTTGAAAGCTACCGGACCATTTTTGTAGATTTACGGCGATCTTCATTTTTTGTTAAAACAAAAATTCTCCAATTTGCATATTTTGGCAAATATTAGCGGGAAACCCATTTTTCGGGCCTTGAGGGATCATTTTCAGCCCTTTCCCACATGTTAATGTCAACTTTTTTTCGCTCAAAAGCATCCCCGAAGACCTACAAATTGCGCCACAAGGGAAAACTGTACAGATTTATTTACAGCTTTGTCCCTTCATTTATTGGACTATAATCATTTATTTACAGAAAGTTATGCATTAATACGGGCTATTTTTTGTATACGGTAATAATACTAATAATCGCCGAAAAATATCTGCCTTTTATTAATAATAAAATAAATATCGTAATTAACTATAGTAATCAAAAATAGATTAAGAATGTAAAATCTTCTCTAACAAATTGTAAGAAGTTGAGATGTTGATAATACATGTTTTTAACCTATTTTTACTTGTCTTTATTACATATTGTAGAGCAAGGACATTATTTTAAATAGCTAAAAGACTGCATATATGCCTCCTATTTTAAAAAAGACGGCGATAATCCTGTTCATTAAATATATGGTCACATTTTTAGTTTTTTCACCAGGTTCATACAGGCATACAGGCTTTCTACTTCCACCAACGTTTTTACATTAACCAGCTACTTTATTTTAAAATCTGTTTTATTTGTAGCTTTGCTCATAATAGTAAGTATTTCGCAAACTATTATAGTGCACATTACTTTACACTTATCTAGTAATTATTTACTTAAGCCAGTCTTTGGTAAAATATAAAAAAACAAGCGCAGTTTAATAAATCTACATCGATTACCGATCCTTTAATTACTTACTACCGGATTAGAAAGGAAAAAAAATC
The DNA here is from genome assembly GCA_019359885.1 of Listronotus oregonensis. Taxonomy (NCBI): domain Eukaryota; kingdom Metazoa; phylum Arthropoda; class Insecta; order Coleoptera; family Curculionidae; genus Listronotus; species Listronotus oregonensis. Next base: position 75,671 of record JAHBCN010005943.1, on the reverse strand, counting down.
TTTTCAAATAAATATCTTTTTCATAGTTGTAAATATTTTCCTAATAAAATGGTAATATTATTACGGTTAATTATGCTTTAAAAAAATTAAATTATAAAAACAAATTAAATAATAAAGGTTTAACATTCAGAAAGAATAAAAAGCGAATCATATTTTTTTTAAATCGGTATATTTTAATAAAGATATTCAGAACTACAAACACGTAAAATTTGGTGTCGTCTCGAGCGATTGCTAACCCAGCTAAGAATCGTTTTTGTTATCTGCTAGTTGGGATTGTTTCCCCCAAGTTCGCAGAGACGCCGTCGACATTTTAGACAAACAGCAGAATATATAGCGACATTTCCATTTTGCCAACATAACTTGGAATAACTTTCAAGAAAGATAAAGTATCTGTAATATCTACCCTCTTTCCTTTTAGTGCTAAATTTAGATTGACCACATATGCGTGTACACTGACTGTAATAAAAAATATGTATGTTTTAAATTTATATAATAAATATTATGATTTGAAAAAATTATAACTCTTTGTGATTACGTACATAAAGCATGGCTTTATTAAGTAAGTTTTTTATTATGGCCAGCGAGACTAATCTCGAGACTAATAAACCATTTTTATGTACCTATAACATACGAGATTTTATATTATATGATTACAATATAAACGGGTTTCTAATAACTTTTAAAATTTAATCTTTTACATTCCAGACCTGTTGTTGCCAGGGTCAGGAATAACATTAATAATACTTTAAACAAAAATATAATAAAAAAGTTGATATAACCATAATTAAAACTCTTATTACGTTATAGATACCATTAATTACTCTTTAAAATAATAATTAGGTATAAAAACACAGGCCCACAAAAAAAGTGATGTGTGCTGGGGGTCGGACTAAGATGGCGTATTTTTTTTCCTCTGAAGATAAATTTAAAGTCAAAATTAGAGGTCAAACAGCAAGAAATCAAGAAAAGGCGTAATTTTAGATTTTTATGATTTTTTTTTAATTAAAACGCCAATATTTTAAAAACTATAAAAGATACACGAAACTTTATAAAACACAAACTATGTATTTTTACAAGGCCTTTTCGTGGTCCAAACATTCCGTGGCAGCAGGTTTCTGCCGGTAAATGTACCGTGTCGGTTTTGGACTTTTTTTCGATATTTTGTTGTTTGGCCCTCAATTTTGACAACATATTCGTGTTTAACGGACACCCAGCACACACCATTTTATTTGGGGACCTTTGTAATTTTAGTGTGTATATGTGTATATGTGTATATATATATATATATATATATATATATTTTATATATATATATATATATATATATATATATATATATATATATATATATAAAAATATATATATATATATATATATATATATATATATATATATATATAATAAGAGATGAAAATGAATCGTAACGTACTTTGGGCTATTATAAAAAGTATAATATAAAGCCTTTACTTCTACATAAATTACCACATAACTGCCATTAGACTGTAATCGTACAAAAAAGAGTTTACTTTCAGGTCAAGAATCAATATATAGATGAGGTATTCTATGTTTAGGTTATTTTTTGTTCACTACCAATATAGTGTAGCTATTGCAATATAAGATCATAAAAGATAAATAAAGAAGTAAGGTAAGTGAACTGCTATATGGGTCTCAACTGACATAAATTACTTACTGACCGGTAACTACAAGATGGTTCCAGTTTCAAGGTTAGCTTCCTTGCCAACCGCCTATTTGATTTTGGCGATCTTTTTTTTTGAATTGTAGTTTGATTTCTTTGTTACGATGGTATGTAATAAATTTTTATTAAAATAAATTAAGGCATATATTGACTATGCGCTGATCATTTGATGGATTTAACAGGATGATTGCGATTTATTGACTAGAAAATAGATCTACAGAGCGCAAAAAACTACGCGTGTTGGATGACCTTTTGAAAACGTACTTATACGATTGTATGATTGCAACAAAACTCCTATTTTTTTACCGAAAGGTAGGGTCAAGCTTGATTCTTAGAATGACAGACAGACAGACCTTCTCAAATGCCGATAATTTTCCGCCACATTTTTTTCATGAAATTTCGTTTGGAGGGCTATTTTTTTCACTATCTAGATCTATTTAGGCAATAAACCGCAGTCATTATGTAAAACTTATCAATAAATACTGGTAAAGATTAAGCCCTCTTTTCTTCGATGGGCTAACGGTCTTATAAGTTCTTTGGTATTTTGGCAATGTAACCAAATAATTGGGAAAAATCGTTAAAGATATTAAAAAATATCAAAACAAGTATTTTAAAAAAACGCATAAATTACCACAAAAAACAAAGCTGTTATATTACAAGCTATTTAAACAATACTGTTTTTTGGCGGTTATTTTAGTATTTTATGTATCCTTTATCTCTTTTAATACACATTTTTAAAAATTATCCTTTTTATTCACTTACTAAGACCACTACCAAAATGAAAAAAAGTTAATATTAGTTAATAAAGAATGATATTTTATTTGAGCCACCTTAACTGTCAGCCATAATTTCAAATAAGTGACCAAGTTTATGTCCACACCCCAAGGTAACGTCCAGGCTGACATGGGAATGCCAAAAAGAACTGAAAGTTCTAGTAAAACGCAACAGGGTAACTTCTGTGGGTACCAGGACATTCGGGAATAAAAGGCAACGAAAAAGGGATGAGCAAGGGAGACATGGATCATCCACAACATATTTTGGACCAGAACCTGCCTTGGAGTGACTAAAACCACAGCACGAGGGCAAACCAGGGAATGGATCCGAAACAAACACAAGGAATACTGGAAAAAACTTCAGTAGAATAAGACATGGAAAAATTCGTAAGGGGTCCATCCAAAAGAACGAAGGAAGATCTACTCAGACAATGTAGGAAAATACTTCGCCATAACAGTAGGGTTGCTAACAGGGCACAATAACTTAAGAGGACACCTACACAAGATAGGCTCACACAATGGGGACCCAAGTTGCAGAATGTGCGACGAGGGGGAAGAAACAGCCTACCATATACTGTGCGAATGTAAAGCGTTAAATCACAAAAGATAGGCATTATTTGGGTAACCGAAAATGAGCCCACAGGAATATATCAACCAACCAGTCTCGAGGTGTTACAGACTTGTAGAAGGAACAAGACTAATGGGAAGATTGGTATAAAAGAAAATAGGTGATTAGGCACAAAAACCCCTAGAGGCTCCGGTAGTGAATCAAGACGGCTCCCAGAGAAGAAGAAGCAAAAGAAGTTTATGTCCAATAAAATCCACCAACATAAAAAATTAAAATACGTTTTTCACAAAAATTCCTTTCTGAAATAACAAATATTGGCAGGTTAACATTTTTTTATAGGTGTAAGACAAAGCTATTGTTTTATTAACACTAAAATCTTAAACTTCCAATGTCTTTATTTGTTAATTGGTACACAACGTTTTGGTTAGTGATGTATCTCCAACCGTGTTTAAGTGATAACTGTTAAACTAACAAAATTATCATTTAAAAACGTTTGGAGATACATCACAAATTGAAATATTGTGAATCAATTAACCAATAAAGACGACAATGAATGTCCAAGATTTAAATGTTTTTAAAAATTAACATTGTTGCACACACATACAGAAAGATTAATATTTCATTATTTATCCCGCGAACCTTTGGGTGTGATAAGGTGTAAATAAATAAAGTGTAAATCTCTATATTAGCTTATACCTTCTATAATTTTTTGCTATTTAAAGTAAATAAAAAAGTTTGTTTTAAACTCAATGATATAACGGAATCAGCAATAAAACAAGAAGTTTGCCAAAACTTTGGGCCGCTTTATTTCGCGTCACTTCTTGTGTAGAAGTTGGTAGTTCCAAACAAATTTACATAATATTCTAAAATTGTCTTTCTGAATTTGGAAAGACAACATGATTTTTGGTTCCCTGTTCCCTGTGGAATTTTATATTGCATATGAAATAAACATTGTTACGTCAACAAAGGTATTTTTGTCTTAAGGAAATCTAAATGTAAAATATTTGTGTGCCGAATTTTTATTGTGTCGATATCGTAACATAAAATAAATTTTTAATAAGACTAAAATAAATAAAGCGAAAAAAAACAATGTAAGATATAATCAAACATATTATTTAAAATCCTTTTAATATCGATAAATGAAGTGCGTGTAACATTATTGACCGTAGAAATACCGGAATTAATCAAAACAAGCTTTAATTTGAATAATTTTTTTAGTGAAAAAATATATTAGTTTATATGTTAAAGTGCATTCGTAAAGTATTGGATAAATCCATTAAAAACCAGTAAAATTGATTATTTTTTGGAATTTTTTATATATAATTTAAATATACCAGGCGATTCCTGTAGGAGGTATGATGTCATCAACATTGCTTTCAGTCACAATCCACATTTTTTGATACGGGCTAATTGACAGTAGCCAAGGTGATCAATAAATTCTTCCTAAACATTTTCTATAACTTCAGGAGGTATAAATTATATTTCGTGATAAATTCATTCTTTAAAACTTTGACTTTTTTACGTAGATTTTACTTTGTAAGTATCTTTACGAAAGGTAATTCAGAGATATTTAATCTGAACCTATTGACATGGCCGTTAAAGAAAAATATAGCCTTGCCAGAAAAAAAATTATGTATCTTATAAAATTATTATCAAGATAAATTCCTTTAAGCAATTTAACTATTTTGTTTTGGCTAAGCATTTTCTTATCTCCAAATCCAAATATGGTAATAATTTAACTTCTTTCTCGTTTCGTTAATATAACCATTTGTTAGGAAATAACACAATATTTTCCTTAACAAACGCTTTAAATACGCTGCTTTGATATAAAGATCAGAATTAAAATCTGTAAAGAAATAACTTAAAAGACTAATTAACGAAGTTTAATATCTTTTACAGCTAACAACAATCAAATATTTATATTTTATAATAACTGTCAAGTACGATAAAACAATAAATAAAAAAAAAATATATTAAGTTTAGTATTTTAAAATTTGAAAAGCGTTTTCTCCTTTTTTTTTATTTAACCCATCCTTAAAATTATCTCATGAAAAAAAAGTTCAATTTATCAAACACAGTTTTTAAATAATCATTTTCCTGACAAATGGTTGGACAACAATGGTCCTCTTCAATGGCCACCTCGTTCAGCTGATTTTTACACCAATGAATTTCTTTCCTTGGGGATTTATAAAAAATAAGGTGTATAAAATCAAAAGCAAAAATATAAACAAACTAAAAAATTCCTTTTATAGATATTATATTACTATTTCTAATACTTTGCGCTCAGTCAAAAAGCATTGTAGTATATACCTAAATAATAATGGAAACCAGTTTAAACACTTGCTGTAGTTTTTTTTCTTGCAGCAAGCAAAAGTTCACCCATTTATTCATACACTGACTTATCAGGAAATCTCGAAAACTACTTGACCTACATATAAAGATGAAATTTGGCACAAGGGTAGATTATGACTAGCAGACCTCAGCTAAGACAGAATTTTGGGAAATTCGCCCTATACAGATGCAAAAATATCTGTTTTAATATTTGTACAATTACACCACTTAAAATGGGGACGAAAATTGTATAGAGAAATTGTCAGTTTTAATGTTGTAAATATTGAAAGACGTTAGCAAAGAACGGATTTTGGGAAACTTTCATCCCTCCTCCTAAAAAAATAGAATATGGGTGAAAGTTTGTGTGGAACTTCGTTATTTTTAAATCAAAAAGTATAAAATTTAGTATGTAGACTATTGATTATAATTTAAAATTATCTACTTTAACATTTTTGAAATTACATTCCCACAGGGGTTGAAATTTGGATAAACGTTTGTATAGAATAATCGTCAATTTAAAAATTGTAAATATACGAGTTGTAATTAGGCTTACGATTTCCCAGAAAAATAAAATCTAATAATAACCACTTATAGTTTTATTACATTTTTGATGATAAAAATTAAAAAAGCAAAAATGGTAGTTTTAGCTAACTTCCATATGAAGGGTAAGATTAAAAAAATAATTTAATTTGCGATCAGCTATTAAAATATTATATAGAATGTACTATAAAAGAAAACCTAAGTTTGTGTAAAAACTCGAATACTTTAAACTAATATCAAAAAAACAGTAAGCCACTGGAATGTACGTAAAATCTATGAAATATTGTCATTTGAAGTTTCTCGCTATTTCTAATACTAACCTATATATAGTTTTATCGTAAAGTTAAACATTTAAAAACGCCATGTTTCTTTAAAATAAATCGAGTTAGCCTTGAAATTTTAACACATTAAAATTTGTTTTAAAGATTCGTCCCGAAAATGTACAAGTTTTTCCTTGATATTTGACAAGCTTTTCAAAGTATTATTTTTTTTTAAACTTTCGGAAAATAGAAAATCAGGAGTAATATTTTTTTTTTAATGGAACATCCTGTATTTTTCTAAAAATTTAAAATATTGTGGTTTTCCCTTTTTTATATAAATATAAAACATGTCCATGTTTGGATAAGCAGTTTTGTAACAATTCGACTTAAAATTTTCATTTAATATGCAATGGAGCACCTTTACTAGACCGAAGGAGCAAAGAGTAGACTTTTGCGGCAATAAATTTACCGTAGCGGCTTTCAACTAATTTGAAAATTTTAGATTTCTCCAAGCTTTCGCGTGCTGAGTCCATATTTGATTTGACTTCACTTTTAAGTTGACATTAGAAATCGTTAATTTGCTATTGCTTTTTTAACCTTACAAGGCAACTTGGTTTTCACAACATTATTATAAGTGTTAAAAGTGAAGTGACATTTTATTTTGTGAGAAGGGAAGTTTGGAACACGATGCCAAAGGCGGATTGTTCTATGCCTTCGATTAAAATAAAATTACTTTTAGCACGTATATCATACACTATTTTTTCAACAAACACCAATAAAAGTCCAAACTAATGTCTTTTTTATCGTTGACATTATTATTATTTTTAAAATATAATTTCATTTAATTTATCTATAAAATACGTTGCTAGGGTAAAAAAAATCAAATTTGTTGATTTGTCTTTGTTGACAAGTAACGTCAAATAATCGCGAATTCTTGTTCGATGAAAAGTGATCAAGAAAATAAATCTCTCCCGGAAAAAATCGTAGAAGCTGACAATAAAACTACTTTTAAATTATTGCCTAGTAAGTCAAAGCATCAGAATCAGAAAAATGGTAGTGGCAAGAATGTCAATAAAAAAGTGTTTGTTACGTACTTTGAAGAAAAGTCCAAAATATGGAAATATTCTACGCTAGGGTAAAATTACTCCATGTTAAAGGCGATGATAAACATAAATAATTAGAACATAAGCAGATATTTTAAGCTTGTTGCCTTTTTAAAGCAAAAAGGTGAAGGATGTCGACTGAAAAACTCTAAAATGTTGACAAGACAGCGTAGTACATAGCCTTTCGACTAGTAAATATTAATCATTCAAGCATTTTTATAAGATGCTTAAAGAATAAGTGTGCTCTAATTTCATTTGGAACCAACAGGTTTGGTAAAATGCTTGCCCAAATGGCTGAATTTTTAAATTTGTCTGATTCCCATCTTTACACTGGACATTGCTTCCGACGTTCCTTAGATGGTTTGTTAACGGACTTTGGTGCTAATCTTACTACAAATAAGAGACACGGTGGATAAAAGTCTAGTACAATAGCAGAGGGTTATATAGAAGTCTCGCTACAAGAGAAAAAGAAAATTGCTGATCAAATTTTCTCCAAAACTTTGGTGGATGACTTTGCTTTTTGCCCGGGTACCAAAGTAAATTGTGTAACAACCATCAATGAGATTGGCCATGGAGTTTCTTATTTTAATTGTTCTTTTAATTAAATAAATAATTTATTTTGATTTAAGTATGTATAACGTTTCTGTTATTTCTTATCTGTGTTAAAAGTAAATTGCATTACGCAAAAGTGCTAAAAATAATTACATATATCAACTTAATTTACTGCAACTAAATTTTTGAGAATAAAATTAAACTAACCCAGTAGGTGTTCTTAATTTTCAATTAGATATTGGGTGCTTCCTATTTCTGTGTATTTGTTTAAATATTGGTAAAACAGTGGTGTTATAAAATAAAAAATAACATATAGAAGTTTTAGAGAGTGATTTTAAATATGGCATATTAGTCTACCCGCACAGAAAAAAAACTTGGCGTATCCAAATAAAGATTATCCGCAGCCCAATCTACTAAAATGCAGGAGTATTTTTATAATGTTAATAAAGCATTGGTTTAATTTACTACTAAATTAATTTACAAAAATTAATTTTCTACAAACGTCAGTAAAAATTTGATTTGTAATGCATGCTGTCAGAGGCTAAAATAGCATTTTATGACACTGGTGTTAAAAGTAATCACTTTTTGCACTTGTGCTAAAAGTGATTTACTTTTATCACAGATAAGGAATTACAAAAACGTAATACTTAGATCAAAATTATTTATTCAATTAAAAGTACAGGGTCTTTGATTATATTTACGTGGCTTTTAGGGCCTTTATGTTTAAAGACAGAAAAAAATGTTTTATATAAAAATTATAGGATTTTTTCCATATTATCTTTTGAAATTATTAGTAAAAAAATATCACAATAAAAAAAATAGTAAATATAAGCAACTTTAACTTTTTTAAATGAAACACCCTGTATATTATGCGTTACAAAGAAATATCTTTTTTTCTGATTTCAAATATATATACATTGATGATATTTGGATACACAATTTTTAATATATTTTAGGTTAAATTATGAATAAATTACAAAAAATTTTCATATTAGTATCAAGAAAGCCATGGAAACAATAGAATTGTTATGTTGTTGAATTTGGTGAGGGTTTTCTCTGGACCCATAATGTTTATTTTTGTGATAAAACATTCCTGCTAAAGTGAAGGAAGACTTGTCGGTGAATAGAATTTTATTTAAAAACTTTGGATCGTGCTGCATAAACCTAGCTATTTCCAATGCAAACTTAGGTCGGTCCTGCATGTTTGGTTCAGGAAGGTTCTGAATGGTCATAAATTTATAAGGATAAAATTTGTAAAATTTTAAGGTTAAATAAATTTTAAAATATGTTTTATTATGTTCAGATGCCGCATTCGAGATTGATATTTCAGGATTTTCTAAAATTATTAAAAGAAGTTAGTGCAAGTCCAATAGAAAAAGTATAATAATTATCCTGAAAAAAAAGAAGATATCCAAAACCTTGTTTTCGTGTCGTGCTGCATTCCTTTTCTTCATTTTAAAGCTTTTTCGCTTAATAAACTTTCTTACTATGTATTTATTAGTATCTATAGATGGTACCCGTTGTTAAGGATATAATAAGTAATATTCCACTGTCGTCACATTATTATTATTACCATAAAAAAGACGCATAATAGTGATTTTTTGTTCTTCTGAATACATACAAACTACTTTTAATAGTTTAAATGATAAAATACAACTTTTTACAATATCAATACGTCAAATTTATTAAAACAATTTTATTGTTTTCATAGCTTTCTGGATACTAATATGATTTTGTTTTAATTTATTTATATTTTAGGCTTAAATATCTCCAAAATGGTTCATCCAATATCATCAATGTATATATATTTGAAATCAGAAAAAAAGATTTTTTATTGTAGCGCATAATATATAGGGTGTTTCATTTAAAAAAGTTGAAGTTGCTTATTTTTTTCCATTTTTTTATTGCAATATTGTTTTACTGATAATTTCAAAAGATAATATGGAAAAAAACCTACAACTTTTATATGAAACATTTTTTTTCTGTTTTTAAAAATAAAATTTCCAGTAGTCACGTAAATATAATTAAAGACCCCGTACAATTACTAAAAATACAATTAGAATAAGAAACTTCATGGCCAATCTCATTGGTGGTTGTTACACAATTTCCTTTGGTACTCGGGCAGGAAGCAAAGTCATTCACCAAAGTTTTGGACAAAATTTAATCAGAAATTTTCTTTTTCTCTTATAGCGACTCTTCTATATAACCCTCTGCTATTGTACTGGACTTTCATCCATCGTGTCTTTTAAGTGTAGTAAGATTAACACCAGAGTCCGCAAACAAAGTAGCTAAGAAAGTCGGAAGCAATGATGGGAATCAGGCAAATTTAAGAATTTAGCCATTTGGGCAGGCATTTTACAAAATGTGTTGATTCCAACTGGAGTTATGGCACATTTATTCTTTAAGCGTCCCATAAAAACTCGTGAATGATAATTATTCATAGTTCATACACAAGGTACCACTAATTACAAAGGTTCCTTGCACATTAGTTTTTGTGTCTCGTATATGCACAATTAGTAAAGTTCTCAAATCTTCAATGTAATTTAATGTCAAATTACACAGTTCTTCTCGACGACAGGCTCCAAATACACCGAAAATTGCGGCTTCTTTTTGCATAAGACGTATATCATCCGGGGCTTCTGTAAGAAATTTTTCGATTTGTTCTTTTGACTTTTTCGGTTGATGTCCTTTACCCTATTGCTTTAAAAAGGCAACTAGCTTGTAATATCTGCTTATGTCCTAATTATTTATGTTTGTTATCGCCTTTAACATAAAGTAATTTGACCACAGCGTGGCCGATTTCCATCTTTTTGACTTTTCTTTAAAGTACGCAAGGGGCACTCTTTTACTGGCATTCTTGCCACTAACATTTTTCTGATCACACCATTTTAAGTAACGATCGTATGTAAATTCGTATGGTTGCTTTGACTTACTAGGTAATAATTCAAAAGTAGCTTTATTGGCACCTTTTTTGATTTTCCCCGGGAGAAATATATTTTCTTGATCACTTTCCATCGAACAATAATTCGCGTACATTTGATGGTAGTTGTCAACAAAGACAAATCAACAAATTGTTTTTCTTTTCCTCAGCAACCTATTTCGTAGATAAATTAGATAAAATGAGATTTTTAAAATCATAATAATAATAATGTCGACAATAAAAAAATCATTAATTTGGCCTTTTAATGGTGTTTGTCTTGGATAGTTGCTAAAAGTGATTTAATTTTGTTCTTACAAAATAAAATGTAACTTTTAGCACTTATGTTATAAATAACTATTTTGCTTCTAACACAATATTATCTCATTCAACATAAATCTAATTTAATTAAGGTAACACGAATTACTAATTATAATTTAAAACCAAATCTTTGTTTACTTTACATAATTTCAATTATAATATTTAACAGAACGACTATTTACTTTTTTAAAAAAATATCATTTAACATAATGCGCTGTATTTCGTTGGTCTTAAAAACAATTTTTGATAATTGACATAATTTTATTTGACACCGTTGTTTACTACAAGATTTTTCTTTTTTTTTTAATAGATTAAGTAAAGCAGATTAAATTAAAATAATTTAACTTGCATACCTCTTTAGCTAAACAGAAAAGTACAACATTATTTTTTTAAATTAGATTAGATTAGATTATTTGAGCGGAGATGGCAAAAATGACCTGCACCACTGCAACCTTGCCAGATTTATTGTGGTTTCTCCTATCGTTCTTTAGAGTACCTTGTCCGGGCCCGCCTTCTTAACTAGACTCCAGAGCCTTGACACTGGCCACTCCATATATCTTGCCGGTTTTGGCTTTTCCTCACCAAGCCTAGTAAACCTAAGCCAAATAGTGCTTCAGTGTGGCACCACACATGTACGGCTGTTTCTTGAGCCTGCTGGCAGAACCTACACAGGCTATCCTCCACCAGGCCTATTCTTTCCAGGTGCTTGTTGAGTTTGCAATGTCCTGTTAGTTGACCTACCGTTATCCTTACGACTTTACGACTGTGGCTCAGTAGGTCCGAGGTAAACTTGGCCGAGCAGGTCTTAATGAACTGCTTTGCCTGTCGTTGTCCTGGTGTTTGTGACCACCAGCTTTGAAACTATCTGTCTACTTAGCTCTTGATAGATGCTTTAAGGAGGCCTGCCGAGATTCCACAGAATGGCTCAGGGCCTATCATTTCCATGGCTGAACCTCTTTTGGCTAGGTCGTCGGCCTCTTCGTTACCTGGGTGGCCTTCGTGGCCTGGTACCCAGGCTACCGTAAGTTTGTTTGCCAAGCCGACTTTATCCAGGGCCTGTATACAGTTCCCCACTGGTTTGGAATTAACTGATGGCATTCAGGGCCGCTTGGCCATCTGAGTAAATGAGGATGTTTTTTCCTTTACTTCCATTTTCTTTAATCAGCACGACACAATGCATTATTTTATTTTATTTTATTTGACACCGTTGTTTACTACCAGATTTTTCTTTTTTTTAAATAGATTATTGTGGGAACAATTATGGATCTGGTAGATGACCGAAGATAAAATTATTTAACTTGCATACCTCTTTAACTAAAGAGAAAAGTACATTATTTTTTAAAATAAAAACAATACCATGTCAAATTTAAAAGTCTTTACGCTCCAACTTGTGACTATCCTCAGCGTAAAATGTTTGACTAAGATAGGTCAAATCCTGTCCGAATGTCTCTACCACACCCAATTCAATTTTGTGCGGTTTCCCAATTTTTGTAAGTTTTATTTAATAATTAAATAATTAATAAGAGGGGCCTCGAAGATGCCATGGAAGTATTTGTAGGTAAGCAAAATTGTATTTTTAAAGACTTCTATTGTTTTTTGTTACGTAGCTTTTTAAGCTTGTAAAAACAATGGTTTTTAACATGATTTAACATTATACATCAAGTTGCTTGAATTTATAAACACAAAATTAAATTTTTAGGGCCTCTTCAGAATAACTGTTAAAAATACGTGCGACATGAATTCGAGCTACTAGGATGAAAATATAAATAAGGATCATGTTTCCTAAAGCTCTTTTAAATAACAGGAAAAAGCTTTGTTATAGGATTTGGATCATTAAAAAGGCGAACCACTAAATATTGTGGGAGAAGCTATATTTTATACATGAGAACAGTATTTAAAGCAGGGTCTAAGCTAATATCAACGTAGTTTTGCAAAAATATTTTGTAAGCAAATAAAGCTGAAACCATCTTTATATGTAATCCTACAGAAAATGAAGCATTTTGGCTGTGAATTTTTTTATATAGATCCACCTGAAATTTTCACAGAGGGTAGGGAATAGCCCAAGAATCAAAGTTTATATTATGTCGAGGGGTGCTTTTAATCTTGGGGGTGGTTGCCACCCCAACTTGGGGGTGGAAATTTTTCATTACATTTTTCGTAGAACTAATATTTTTTGAGTTATTTGCGATTAAAAGTAAAAGTTTTTCGACAAAAAAATCGACGTTTTTAATGGGTTTTTGGCGAATAACTCTAAAAATATGCAAAATTGTAGCTTATAAAAAAACTAAAAAACAACTAATATTTAATAATTTCTCTACAACCAATGCGGACCGAGCTACGGCTTGTTAATGATTAGCTTTTGTTCGTCAAATGCTAAACTTAAAAGATTCAATGTCAAATAGCGGGAAAGCTTTGCATTTTTAAAAGAAAACATATAGGATATTTTTTAAAGTATATAATTAGACCTTTCTTTTAAAATTAAGTGAGTTATGATAAAAATAAGGTCAGTCCTTTCTTTTTTCTACGAAAAGGTCATTAAAAACAACCCCCTAATTTTCCTCCTAATTAAAATTGATCCTTACCCTTTCGCATTTTTTTTAATATGTATTAATAATACATCCTAAAAGTTTAATCAGTTTTAAACGCTTAATTTAAAAAAAAAATGGAGCTTAAAGTGAAAAACGATTTTTTGCAATTTCGTAAAAATAGCCTTTTTCTTCAAAATAACTCCAACAATTTTGGAGATACGAAAAAAAATCAGAGTACCGAATTGTAGCTTTTTTGAGGACAACTAAACTAACATTGTGGGACGACTTTCGAATGATAATGTTTATAAAAATGTTTATTATTGCAAATGTTGGTTATCATACGGATTTAAATTGATTTATAGGACTTGTTTTGGTAATTTTGTCATTGCAAAACTAATGCCGATTATAAAAAATTTTATAACGAAAATAAAGTATTATCTATGCAATAATGTTTAATTTCATCAATTTTGTCTTTGTAATCTAATCTAATCCAACCATGAGGAAATCTTACAGCTTTGCTTTAGAAAAAAAATCCATACTGGGTGAGTAAGATATAAATAATGCAAGATATTTAAAAGATTTTTAGTAAGTTTTGCCATAAATAATTGGGCCTATTTGACATACCAATAACATTGAATTCTAAGATAAAATAGTACTTCTAAGATAAAAATACCTTTACTTTTAAGCTGTATGATTTTCTTAACCACACAAGATTAAAATATAAGAGGTAAATAATATTTAAGTTTTTGTTAAAAATTAGTTACTGTAGTTTAAGTTTAAGTTTAGCCTTTAAAAAAAGTTTTTCATCCGACAAAGTAATGAAGGTGGTGTTTAATGTTTGTTTATACACTGTATGTCATTACAAATATTAGTTTTATGTTGTAGACATGCTGGTGTACTAATCCTTAAAAACTAACCATTTACTTTTTTAAGATGCCAATTATCTGTATTAGTTCCCACCGTCGTGTTCACACGTCCTCGTCGTAGTTGGGCTCAGTAGGATCACTTGGAACATGCGTTAGAGTTGCTGGTTATCGGCAACTCTTTTGGCTAGCGTATGGAACGGGATCCGAAGCTAAGATGAGCACAAGGCTTAACTCAAGGTGTTAGCATACCGTGCTGATGAGTGAATGACATTCTGTGCCTTAAACCTGTGCCAACGGTGCCTCTGGGATACAGGGCGACCCCTCAGAGTATCTAGCCTTACTGCGGTAATGTGGGGCTCTGCCGTGGTGTACTATTACTTTCCTAGCTCCAAGCAGAAAGCGGACAAAACCGCTTTCATAGGAAAAAAGTGACAAAATTGCGCTGACCGAAACGGATAAATCCGTTTCTAGAGGTGCCACCCAAGGTCACAAGCAAACGAAGGTGCGCCGACCGAAATGGGTGAATCCGTTTCGAAAGGTGCCTCTGAAGTCACCGGCGCCTGTGTCACGGGGAAGCGCTAATCCATCCCGAACAAACAGGTGCTTAGCAAGGGATCCCTGAATCCAAACAGAAGGCGGACAGAACCGCCTTTATATGGATAAGGGTTCCCTGGCTTTAAACAGAAAGCGGATAGGACCGTTTTTATAGGGTAAGGTCAGAGATGCGGCGTCGGAAGGAATATCTGGTTCCTGTAACCAGGACCTGGTAGCTACCCACGTCACTAGACCGGGAGAGGAGGGCATGCCGGATCTAATCGTCTGCTCGTCATATTCTTCAGGAGACAGGGACACCAGAACACATCAGAACACATATTGTGCTTGTGTCAGGTAGCGACACGAGTAAGAGGAGATGTAAGAACTTTCTCCCAATCTGATATCGGATTCATTAGAAGTCTGATCCCATTGGAAGAAATATAAAAAGGTGTGAGCCACAACAGACCCAGCGGTCGCAGTGGAGGGCGTAAAAAGTCCACTTACTTTAAACCTTTAACCTTCATCTGTATTAGTTTCTCCTTAAACGCATTTTGCATCCCCTATTCCCCTTAACGGGACCTAAAACTAGTTAGTTGTAGTTGGTTTTATATACAGAGAGAATGCGAAGAATGTAACACTATGGGGCATATAACGTGAAACTAATATCGCATTTAGTTTAAAACAAGATGAGACCTTTACCAAAGTAGGTAGTTATAATGTTAGGAATATGGTAAAACTTTTCCACCAGCTCGATGCATACAAAAGTGTGCATTACTTCTTTTTTGAAATGGTTAAAACAACATAGCTCTGTATTATTTTATGAATTTTTTCTTAGGCGCATTTCACCCGACTCGTGGATTTTGTTAATAGGGATGTATCCAGTAAACAGTAAATAATACAAAAAATCAACTGTCTATTTAAAGGAAAAATATCCTTATCTTGCGAAAGGATATTTTCCTCCCTCATTGCGGAAGTGACTAAAGAAATATAAAATTTAAAAAAAAATCTCTATTGTTACCGTGCATACAAGTATTTTTTTTTCAGACTGCTAAAGGAAAAAAAAAACTTAATTTTTCTATTATCCACTATGCGTTTCTCCCTAGATGCGTTACGCCCGCCTCTTGGCACTCGTCGGCAGGACTGTTTTAAGTGCACAGTGAAAAATACAGCAAACAAGTGTCTACTACTTGAAACGCAAATATTACTGCCTTGCATATGATGTATCCATCACCCGTTGTTATTTGATGCAAAAGAGAAATAGTATATAGCTGAAAATGTCATAAGTTCTTTATCGAAGTAGAAAGATAAGATTTAAATAAAATTATTAGTAGTTTTTTTATGCCCTTTACAAAATGAAATATACAAAATTCTCATAAATTATTAAAAACAATAACCCAGGACATGCTTAAAAAAAAATTAAAGTAACTAGACTTTATTACCCAATATTTTGCGACAAATTAAACAACCAATTGACAAAATTATGTAAAATAAAAATGATTTTACAAAATTTTTGTTTTTCGTTTGGTCCATTTAATTGGCAATACTACTTAAACTAAAAGATAGTTCAAATAATAAAGTTTTATATATGACAATAAATGAATAGAAAAAAGCTTCTTTAAATTGAGACCAGTAAACAAATTTAAACCTATGTGATAATGTTAACGCTGTCAATTATTTTTTTCACAGACAAATTATTTTATCGATTGTTTACTGCTTTTCACTGTAAAATCAAACATGACAGCATATGTACTATGGGTATCGTTATAAATAAAACTAAAGATCTTGTTTTGCAAAGATAAAGCATAAACCAGGAGGATATTTTTTGCTTTTAAATCCAAACACGCCAAGAAATTATGCTGAATTTTAGCAAAATCTACTTAAATGACAAAGTTTTTGACATGTAAACGAGCACTTGTATTCACAAAATAAAAGTGCATAAACTGTAGACATGTGAAATGTTTAACAAACGCGAAAGACGATAAAACGAAAGATTCAATCGGTTCATACGAAAAATGAGAACATGCAAACTGTCTCCCAAATAAAGAAAGCTCATAAGTAACATGTAAAGTGGGTTCCAAAATTGGTATTTATTTAAAACTATAGTTGTAAATTTGGTCCCAGTTAATAAGTTATAACAGGTAATAAAGTAAAACTGCAACGGATAATATATCAAATAATGTTATTATTGTTACAAGCAGAACTACTAAGAACTATGAGGTAACCATTTGCACCTCTTGGTTGTGTAAATTCACCGCCTTTTGTCACTTTTTAAGCACTGTTAAAAACTCTTCTTGTAATTTTTTTTAAGAAATAACTGCTTTTCTTCCTTACTTATAGTTATTCGGGGTTTCATATTTAAAGTTAATATTTAAGTCGACTAAACTGGGGAAACTACAATAAATAGGCAATGGATATTCCAATGAGATTATTCGTAAAATCCCGATAGGTACCCAATTGGAATGTCTGGGGAAGGGCAGTTTGTTTACCGATAAATGGGTGTGAAAATATATATTTAATCTTCTACCTGCCAGGACCCAGTTTACCAATACTGGGAAAAATTAGTCGCATAGCCTTATCCAGTACGAAACTCAAACTAAACTTTGTGGTCTATACTGATTTTTTACAAAATATTTTACGATATTTTTATTAAGCTAAATACCGGGGATTTTTTAACACTTTTCTTCGTTATTTAAAAAAAGTGGTAATAGAAAGTCAAACATTACACTTAATGAAATATTAAAAAGCCTCCCGCTCTTTTCTTGAATGGAGGCTAAAGAGGTTAGTAAATTAATTAAATTATTAAATTACTAAAAAAAAAAATCACCTGGATAGTAATACATTTAAAAGACCAAAATAATTTTAGATAAAAATTGAGTGGAAGAGATGCAAAGGGGTACTAGTGGCAAAAAGGTACCATTGTGTGTCCTTAAAAAGTTTTTTTAAGAACACTTACTTGTACTTTTGGTAATTGTCTTAAAAATTGCCTTCTATCCGGTTTTGACCAAATTTGGTATACGAGAGTTTTTTGGGGCGCTGAGCTGGTTAGGAATCTAAAAATACATATTTTTTTTCGGCAACGTTTCGTTTTCAAACTATTTATCATCAAAGTTGAAAATCAAACTAACCTCATTTTCACTATATTCCCCCTTTTTTTGTATACAATTCTTAATTTTTACACTAAAGTGGCACACAATTTTTATAAACACCGTTTAAAACCTTGAGGTTTTATTTATTTTACACCTTTTTTCCATTAAATTGGGAACTTTCAAGTTCAAAGGCAGCTGCAATATTTGTTGATAAAATCCTTGGTGTATACATGGTTGCGGCCACGTTGCGGCATGTGAAAGTAGAGGTTTGAAATTAAATGGAAAAAAGGTGTAAAATAAATATAAAAACAAGTTTTTAAAAGGTGTTTGTTAAATATTCTGTGCCAATTTAGTATAAAAATCAAGAATTCTGTGTAAAAAGAAGGAGGAATAGTGTAAATAAGGTTAGTTTAATTTTAAACTTTGATGATGAATTTCTCAAAAGCGAAACGTTGCTAAAAATATTCATATAACAAATATGATTTTTGGTATTGTTTCATATCACTGTTTTGGATATTTCAAGAGATTTTTAAAAATTATATTTACAGGCCACTTATATAAATACAATAAAATAATAATCCGGTGGGGGAGCTTCAAAAATATGTTTCAATAATTTTTTATCAACAAACATATACTATTACATATTTACGGGATGGAGGAGTAAACAGGGGTGCTGGGCGGGGTTAAAACAGCAATGTCCAGGAAAATACCACTGTTCAAGGAAGAGGAAAACAATAAAATTAAATAGACTCGCGTCTAGAAAAACCTCGGCGAAGCTCATCGACATCATTTGACAGTAATGACACATGAAACATGCTTTATTATGCAGGGGCTCGGCGCGTAATTTGAAAATTAGTCTTTTTTTAAATAATGCATTCAATGTAAAAAAAGCAAATCATGTGTCTTTTCCAATACGTCTCCGCATTTTTACGTCTGAAATATAATTGGGGAAAATAAAAAGTCGCTTTGCTAACCATTGGTAAAAATGAATTAAATATTTATAAGAAAATATAACATATAATTATTTAAGTTTATCCTTTGAACTAAACTATGAGTGATATTTTGTAAATTTTTAAGAAAAATTTAGTCTTTTGCTTAATATAATTTTCTTAAAATACACACCTTGTTAAATTACCTACAAAATAATAAAGGTATATTTTACAATTTCTGAATACTTGATAAAACAATATCATTTAATATCATAAAAAAACCCACTTTGTGAGGTATATTTGTCAGTTTCCTACGTTACAGCTAGTATTAAATACATATGTCAAATGCATTGACATTTTTTTATGGCTTTTTGTTTTAAATATAACTAAAAACGTGGGTTAAGGAAATAAAAAAGAAACTTTTCTCTCGCTATCTTCACAGGCCTATAAAATGAGTGAAAATAAGGCCAAAAAGTTGCCCCAGTTTCTGGCTGCTATATGCATATGTATAGGTGCAATGGGAACTGGAACTGTTATTGCATGGACATCAAATATTTCAAAGAGTGAGTTTACCTTTACCATATTTTGACTTACTACTAAACCATCGTTAGTTTGTAAGACTATTTATTAAAAATTCAAAACCTTAAATCACTCTGACATTTTAAAATACCAATTAAATTCTATGTTGCAATCGTATGATAAGTGAGAATTTTTTTACTTATCGGTCCCACGACCGATTTTATTGAAATTTAGTATACTGGGTTTTTTGGGGCGCTGATCACAAATCTGAAGTAAAATTTTGTCAAAAGCTTATTTTTAAGGTTATAATACCCTACTTGCACCTAACCTGTAAAATGCAAAATCTTTCCTAAAATTTCTTCTTTTTGAACCTTTATTTTTAAAGTTAAAATTAAGTTGGACCTAACCTTAAAAATGCACAATCTTTCCTAATTTTTTTTTAACCTGGTCACAGCCAAACTGAATGATTTTATGATAGAACACATTTTGTTTGGTAATTGTCTCGAAAGTTGCCACCTCTCCGATTTTAACCAAATTTGGTATACGGGGGTTTTTTGGGGCGCTGATTACGATCTGCAAAATTTTTTTCGGCAACGTTTCGTTTACGAGATATTCATCATCAAAGTTAAAAATCAAACTAACCTAATTTTCACTATATTCCCCCTTCTTTTTGTACACAATTCTTGATTGTTTCACTAAAGTGACACACAATATTTTATAAACACCCTTTAAAACCTTGTATTTTTATTTATTTTACACCTTTTTTCCATTAAATTGCGAACTCTCAAGTTCAAAGGCAGCAGTCACAATTGTTTACAAAAAGCCTAGTGTATACATGGTTAGTTGTGGTTAGTTGTGGTTAGCTTGCGGCGTGTGAAAGTGGAGGTTTGCAATTAAATGGGAAAAAAAATGTAAAATTAATATAAAAACAAGTTTCTAAAAGGTGCTTGTGAAATATTGTGTACCAATTTGGTGTAAAAATCAAGAATTCTGTGCAAAAAGAAGGAGGAATAGTGTAAATAAGGTTAGTTTGATTTTCAACTTTGATGATGAATATCTCGAAAACGAAACGTTGCCGAAATTTTTTTTTTTCACATTCGTAATCAGCGCCCCAAAAAACCCCCGTATACCAAATTTGGTCAAAATCGGAGAGGAGGCAAGTTTCGAGACAATTACCTTTTGTTTTACAGGAAAAACTTATTTTCCCGTTTATTTACTCATTAGTTTTACTAAGAAACACATTTAAAAATCTTATTTTTGTATTCAAAAACAATCAACGAAATTATCTAGGAATTTTAAGACAGATAAGTGGGTGAAACTGACAGGCGCCATATTTAAAATTTAAATTGTTTTACTACCAGCATTAAATGTAAAAAAATAAGAAAAATTTAAAAATTCTATGAAAAGCATTTAATCCAAGTAAAATCATTATTTAAATGTTTTGTTAAAGGTGCATTATGAAAAAGGAGCATAAGGACTCCTAGTTATATTGCAAGGTGCTTTTATTTAGAAGCTAGATATAAATTAAAGTGAGGCAGGGGCGCATTTTAGTAATTTTAGCAAAAAAGTAATTTTGGTCATTTAAAATTTCGCTAATAATATTTTTTGGTACAAGTTAGTATACCACTTCTGATATATCTAAAAAATTATTTAAAATGTTCTATTTATCAAATGGAATGAACTAATACACATGCGCCTCGAGGCAATGGGTGACATGGATAATTTATTTAATATTTTTTTTTAGTCAAATAACTGTAACCATTTCGATCTACTTTAAACCTTAACTAAAAGGAAATTTAACCTTTATTTTATTTAAAAAAAAGTACGGGTCTCCTCTATCTGAGTGTTATATACCTGGCAGGACGCTTCTCATTTTTTCTCCTATGCTCCTTTGTGTATATATTAATATTAACAATTTATAAAGACATTTACTTGTTTAAAATGATCCTGACAACATTTTAATAATATTTTTAACACAAAAAAAATTATTGGTTATTTGGCGTTAAACTTTTAAAACATTTCTCTTAATAAGCTATCTACTTTTTCTGGGCTTAAAGCCTCTCCTATTTAAAACATTGTACAGGGTTTTCCCGTATAATTGCGCACCCCTTTAAAATCTTTATTTTTATAGATAGAAAAAAATAGTTTATATGAAAGTTGCAGGATTTTACATGAAGATTTTCATGGTGTAAGAAAGAAAAACAAATGATTATCGGAAAATTAACAAATCACTATCAACTTCGTTATTTTAAATGGAACACCCTGTATATGATTGAAAATTCAAATTCTGCTAATCTTCCTCTTTTCAAATATATATAACTTATCTATGTTCGGATGAACGAGTTGCAAGGTATTTGAATTTAAAATCTGTTCTTAAAGGCCATAGTTAGCCATGGATACAACCCAAAATTGACTTTTGTCAAATATTTATAATTTACTTAGCTGTAATTGCTAAGTAAAATATAAATATTTGACAGAAGTCAATTTTGGGTTGTATCCATGGCTAACTATGGCTTATAAGAACAGAAAATTCAAATAATTGAACTGTTTATCCAAACATAGAAAAGTTATACAGGGTGCCACAGATTGGGGCATGATTTATCTCGGAAACCGTAAGAGATACGAAGTCGGTTAAATTATGGAAAGGGGCATTTAGGTCCAACAACATGCCGATTGGAAATTTTAAAATTTCCCGAGTATTCCGGAGAATCCGGGAAAAAAACGAAATTTTGTTTCGATTTTATTTTTTTTTGGGTTTTTTAAAGAGATATGAAAAAAAAAGAACTTTCTCATGGCCATTCTTAAGTTACAAAAAGGTTGGGGGTTTTTCAATACGACGTTTCGTTTTCGTTAAATTATCAACTTTTTTTTTTTAAATATACCTGGGTTTTTTTTTTAATTTTTTTTGAACCTTTATTACCCCAAATTTATACCTGACCCCTGTATATATACGGACAGATTATAAGGGGGGACCGGAAACCGTGGATAGAAGTCTTAAAAATTTAGCGCATTTATTTTTAAAATATTGAAATTTTAAAATCGATATCGAATATCCAAAAAACCGAAATTTGGATTTCTTTTTTATTTTTTTATGGGTTATTTGAAAAGAAAAAAAAAGCATTTTCATGGTATTTTGTTAAAAAAATTGAGAGATTTTTGCTTTTTTTCCCTTAAACCATCATCAGTTTTTTTTTTTTGGGGGCATAAATTTGTTTATTCATTTTTTTAAAGCAATTATAACCCCAAATTACAATGTTTATAACACTTAATATTTTTCTGAAAAAAAGATTTTTTCATAAAAAATGAGAGACAAGGAACGCACATTATTTTTATGGGGCGTTCCATATTTCGTAATAGATTTTAAATGTTATACATTTTGTAATTGTTTTAAAAGAGGTTAAAAAAAATAAAATAAAAAACCAAAAGGTCCGTATTTAAAAAAAATAAAGTTGAATTTTTTTCTAACGAAAAGAAACGTCGTACAAAATCTTTCAACGCTGTTTTATAGAGTTAAAATAGCCATAAAAGTGTCTTTTGTTTTTTCATATTTTTTTAAAAAGTCGAAAAAATAAAACGAAATCAGAAATTTGGGTTTTTCCGGATATTCCGGAAATGGAATTTTTAAATTTCTAATCGGCATGTTGTTAGGGACCAAAAGCGCAACTTTGTAATTTAACCATTCATTTTACGGTTTCCGAGATCCCCATGCATGCACTCGAATCGTGGCACCCCGATATATTTTAAAAGAGGGAAAATTGAGAATTTAATTTTCAATCGTATAGGAATTAAATTTTAAAAAAAGAAGGGGGATTTTTAATTTTTCGATCATCATTTTTTTTTCCATCTTACACCATGAAAATCTTCATGAAAAATCCGAACTTTTTTAAAACATTTTTTTTTATCTATAAAATTAAAGATTTTAAAGGGGTGCGCAATTATACAAAACCTTTACCCATTTTTTAACCATTTTGGAAAAAATTTTAAAAAAGTTTAAACATGTTTTAAATGAAAAAAAAAATGCTATGTCTATTGGGGAATACCGGAGA